>VSMD01040815.1:0-37399 GCA_008750895.1 Mirza zaza
AGGCAGGAAAGTAAACTTCTTGCCACCATCATGGGCTTGGGTTCACAGTGGAGGTGACAGCTTGGTTTCCTAGGAGACTTAACTCTGAGTGAAGGGAGGACAGAGCTAGAACACACATGAGTATGGCCATCTTCTCCAGGCCTTCAGCTATTCTTTGTAGGAGCATTTCTACAGTCTTAAAAAGTACATATTCATGCATTCAACAATTATTTAATGTTTAATTATTAAATGATAATTATTTAATATTTAATAAGCAATTTAACAATTTAATAATTATTTAAATAACATTTATTATTTATTTAATAATTATTTAATAAACAATTGCTATTTTGGGATACTCTTTGGATCCTCCTATCTCTAAATTCCCAAGACTACGTTCCCTCAACTCACTGTCCTCCAACACAGCTTTCGAGACTATGAATTGGACTCTTCCTCTCCTAGGCATGCCCAGCCCAGCATAAGGTGTGGAATAGAACAGAAAACCATCAGAGTGGGCTTTGAATCAATCTCAGGGACAAAAGCAATACACCAAAACCACTCAACAAGCACTGAGACAGGGCAATGGAATATATTAATAATTACAAAACATTCTAGGCATTTTTTTCTTATTCTTATGATTCCCACTTTGTGTGTAAGAAAACTGAGAAAGAAAAAGAAAGCAAATTGCATGAGGCACATCCTCCAGAGCGAGCTGACCCAAAGTCTTTATGGGGTGAGATAGGAGATGATTCATAATTATTATGAATAAACAGCAAGCCAAGTTCAGTACAAAGGTTACCCCTCATCTTACCTAAACTCTATAGTGTTAAAATTTATTCAGTCAACCAAAAAGTGTTTTTTAGCACCACTCTATTCCAGGTACTATTCTAGGCTCAAGTTTTGCCTTGGTGCCTCAATTTTCTCCTTATAATATTTATATTCAATAAACACTTCTCAAAAAATGCACTAGGCTACAAAGCTATAATCTGTAACCTATCGTACATTCCTGAGAAAACAAAGCCTCAGTTGGCAAGATCAAGAACTCATTTAAAAAATAGGGTTTTGAATACAAAAAATTAGAATAGTATTATGTGTGAGTAATCACACACAGCTATCTACATGTAAAAATACATACACAAAACAAAAATTCTGGAAGACAATCAATTCTGAAACAAGTTCTGACTATACTAAAGAACTGCTCTGCTGTAAATGTTCTCTCCTTAATCTCCTTCGGGCATTTGGTATGTATCTGTGGTATCATGATGGTATCATGATGGTATCATGATGGTATCATCATGTGGTATCATTTTCTAAGGCATGTTCTCCAGCAAAGGTTATGCTATGTAAGCTATGTGTTCTTCCATGTTTATAAACTAGCCCTTACAGGTTTGAGTTTAACATCTTCTTGCACTCACATCCTCTCTTGCTTGTTATTTGTGCAAATCTCAGCAAAATCTTGTGGAACTGTATTAGTCAGCTTCACTGCCTAACAAGTAACCCCCCAAATCTCAGAAGCTTCCATCAGTAATTTATTTCTCACTCATGAAACATGTAGGCTGTGGGTCTGCTGTGGCTCTGTCCACATAGTTCTCACCCCAGAACGCAGCTGAAGAAGCAGCCCCTATCTAGGATAGGTTCTTCTCTTGGAAGAAGGCAGAAGATCTGGAGACCAAGCTGAACCACACAATTGCATTTAAAGTTTTTGCTAAGAAGTGGCTTATATCGTGTCTACTCACATGTCATTAGCCAAAGTAAATCACATGACCCAGTTGACAGTGAGGCATGAAAGTACACTCTCCCTATAGGGAGGCCTTACATAGGTAGGGATGTATAATCCTTTTAAACAAGAAAGCACAAATAATTGAGAACAAATCTATAATCCACTACAGTAACAACTCGGGCATTTTCCAAAATATTGAGGACCTTTACAGCACATTGTTTCTGGATTTACATTTCTGTCCATTCATTGATGGATGGAACACAGACAGTTCCCCAATCTTGGCACACATAGCCTACAGGAAAGGAAAGTCATCATTGTGAAGGACGCTGAACTAAGCCCAGCATTTGTTAAAAGATGATATACAGATTTAAAAATTTTAATAAACAAATATAAAAGCTCATTATCACAACGCCAGAGTTGGCAAAGGATGTCTATAGTTTATTCAGCATTATGCAAGCAACTTCATTTTACTAGTGCTTAATTTGTTGTTTCCTGGGATTGAAAACCAAAAGAAGAAAAAGGAGTGGCTAGTACCAACGCTAACACTGTATATTGCTTTAGAGTCTGTTTAGATAGTGCTTTCACATTCACAGTAGTGACAGAAATGATGAACACAGCCGAGAAGGACACGGTCTAGTTGGGGAATTAGAACTAGGAGAGGCAGGGAAATATTTGTTCCTATATGAGAAGTAAAATTATAGTGTTACATATGCTTAATCATTGCAGGGACCTAAATCATTGCAGATATCCACTTATGCCATTTGTTGGGAAAAACTGGGACACGAGGCCACCTTCCTTCCTTCCTTTAATATTTTTAAGTCACTCTCTACATTCCAGACACTGTGAGATGAATATCTCACACTTACATATACACATGCCTATTATTTCCACATATCTCAGACTTTTCACTGAACCCAGGGCTTTACTTCTAGTCATAAAAGATGGCTTGCCTGAGATTTCCTGCCATAAAGCTCTTTCTTTTTATACTACGTCATATCTTCTACAGTTGGTTTAAAAGATACATTTGATGATGAGAAAGCTAAAATGAAGTCTTTCTAAAGATCCACCCAAAATGCAGTTAACTAACGTGATGAATATTTCACTCCTCAATCTGTGGTCCACTGAGATGATTGATTGATTGATAGACTGATTGCTAGGTGAATAGTTCCTTGCATTTGGCAAGAAGTGAGGAGGTCAGGGTAAAATAGTCATAGTCGTAGTACCCATTTCGAATTGGAGAGTGGTGTTAAGTCAGCTATTTAGGAAAAAAAAAAACAAGAGCTGCGTCAACTTTGTCATTCAACTAAATGTCCATTTTGAATATCGTTCTTCTTAAAGAATCTGGAGCTCGACACTGTGACATTTTGTAAAATGGCTAGCATATTATGACCATTTGGTAGATGTTATAGGCTGACTTGTGTTTCCCCAAATTCACAGGTTGTCGCCCTAACCCCAGGACCTCAGAAGGTGACTGTATTTGAATACAGAGTCTTAAAGATGTAAGTTAGTTAACATGAATTAGCATGGGCCCTAATCCAATATGACTGGTGTCCTTTAAGAAGAGGTAATTAGGACCCAGATGCACTCAGAGCGAAACCATGTAAAGATACAGGGTGACATGTCCATCCACAAACCAAAGAGAGAGGCCTCGGAAGAAGCCAGTCCTGGTACCATCTTGATCTCAGACTTCCAGCCTCCAAAATTATAAGAAAATAAATTTCTGTTGCTTAAACCACTCAGTCTGTGGTGCTTTGCTATGGTAACCCTAGCAAACTAATACATTAGATATTGAGATATTTTAAAAATCAACTTTGCTCCAGTTGTCTGAAAAAAAAAGAGACAGTATTACCAATAACTATATTTACATGGTAAGGCAGCATAGAACAGCGGTCACATGCTTGTTCTGGTAGGGGCCTGGTTCAACTCACTGGCTCTATCACTTTCTAGCAACAAATTACTTAATCTCTTCATGCCTCAGTTTACAGATCTGTAAAATGGGGCAATAGTACTTCTCTCACAAAGCCGCTATGAGGAATAAATGAATTAATGTTTTAAAGCACTTAGAATAGTGCTTAACACATTGGAACTGATGCATAAATAAAGCAGATGAAACGTAGAATGAAACCGGTTTACAAAACCCTTTTAAATTCTAACATTGTTTTAAAGTTCTAAGTATGAAGTATTCTCACTACAGTGAGGAAATACCCATGGAGGCACTCAGAGTTTTTACCTGTTCGTTGCGGGGCTACAGTGCGGAGTTTGTGTTTGTGAGAGGACGAATGACTAAAAGCAATGCATACGATCTACTGATGGAGGTGGTCACCACCCTTGCACCCTGACAGCAGTGACTGTCACCCACTGCCAGTGAGTGTTTTAACATTTGCCAAAGACGGGAGCCTTGCTGCTCTCCCCGCCAGCATTCACTGCCACGAGGAGCACGAGGGAGGGAGTCCAGCACGTGTGCTGAAACACGTCCACAGCTCCTGTCCACACAGGGCCTGCCGCAGAACCAGGTAAACACTGCTCCATCTCTCTTGGTAAAACTTTAACACAAGATAAACTTGCTGACTGCGAAGCATACACACATGACTGCTCTGTGTGTGATAGCTACTACAAACAGAGTTAGGGTGGCGGAGGCGTCCCAGGGTCCAGGGACCAGTGTGTGGATCTTTCTGGAAGGCCAGCCAGGCCACAATCTGCTCCCTGCGGCTTGCTCCTGCCTGTCAGTTGTAAATCAGGAGCATCGCCCGGTTGACCGTGAAGGTGTTTGGTGACTTAGGGCTTCCGGCCCACTGACTTTAAATACCCATTATGGCTCCTGCCAGGGAATCCTGAAGCCCTGGCAACTGCCTAGGTAACAAGCCTTAAACAGCAATGGCCAGTCGTGGAAAATGAATCTTATAAACCAACTGGGGACAGAGGGAAGTGTTGTCAACAGAGAGATGACACCTGAGATAGCTTTCAAAGGATATTACCTCTCTGGGATCAAACACTGCCTTTGATACATTGGGAACATTTTTATGAGCATAAACATTACTAAAGGAGACTTGAAATATTTTTCTCTCATGTCACTTCAATCCACAAAGCTATTAAAATTTTCAAAACTTTGGGGCCCTAAAGAAATATATTATCCGAATTGGAGTAATTGAGAACCAACCTGTGCCGGCAGTGGGTGGGTGGGTTGATGATACATTATATACTTTTTAATTTACATAGAACTGAGCCATTACATAGCTTTACATGTCCGGAAAATAGCTTGGAAATAAGGAATTCAAAAAAATAAAAAAAAAAAACTTGAGGGATACTTTTTTTTTTTTTTTTTTTTGAGACAGAGTCTCACTTTATTGCCCAGGCTAGAGTGAGTGCCGTGGCGTCAGCCTAGCTCACAGCAGCCTCAAACTCCTGGGCTCAAGTGATCCTCCTGCCTCAGCCTCCCAAGTAGCTGGGACTATAGGCATGCGCCACCATGCCCGGCTAATTTTTTCTCTATATATTAGTTGGCCAATTAATTTCTTTCTATTTATAGTAGAGATGGGGTCTCGCTCTTGCTCAGGCTGGTCTCAAACTCCTGAGCTCAAACGATCCGCCCACCTTGGCCTCCCAGAGAGCTAGGATTACAGGCGTGAGCCACCGCGGCCGGCCGATACTTTTCTTATACATATACTTTTCTCATAGAAGAACGAGTGCTTAGGCCCCGACTCAGAACGTATTTATGTTTATTGTACACATTTCCCTAACTGGTGTGAGTTGCTCGACTTCCACATGGATAGCAGCGTAGAGACAGAAAATTAGAAATAGAGAGGGCTTTTTACAGACATACATGCTAACAAGTGCCTGCTGACACCAAGAAGGGGAAAACAGCAGACAGACACAATAATTCCAAAAAGCACAGTAATTTGTGACTTATAAGTGTACAAGCAAATATCCCTATCCGTCTCAATTACCTAAGCACATAATTTTATTATCCAATAGCAGTGGAATCGGTTCTCTTTGTGAAAACTTCAAGACCAAACGGGGGGGGGGGGAAATAATGAAGTTCCCCATGCTCTTTAAGAAAGCAGGGGAGGTTGAATTACATTTTAGAAAGTTTTCTGTCCAAATTGTCTTTCCTCTTTTCCTTCCTACTTACTTTCTTTTCCTTCCCTTTTTCTTTCCTTTCCTCCCTCCCTCCTTCCTTTCTTCCTTCCCTGCCTTCTAAGGACAAGCTCTTAATTGCCTAGAACTCATCTCTGCAGAAAGTCTACAAAGAGAGCGGAGATTTTCATGGTCCTCATGCCACTATGTGCCACTGCCCAGATGTGGATTTATTACATATTATGTGATCAATATTAGTTCATATCCTTTAAGAACCATCTCACAGTTTTTATGTTTCTGAACAGCTGAACTATTGTGAAAGAGACTGTTACTTGAAAGGAGAAGAAATAAGGAGAGAAAAAAAAATGAATGAAGGGAATTGTAAGGAGAGGATATGTCAGGAAAAAACATGACATCATTAGTGCAGTGGGAAAGGAAAAGAGGGTTCCTTTAAGGCGCAAATAAAATTTCTCCATTCCATTTATTTTTACTTTTCGTTCAGCTCACAGCCAGACGTCTAAAACTGCTCATTATCACCAAATGCCCTTTCAAGTGACAAATCGTTGAAAGAAAACTCGAAGTCACCCCCCATGTGATATATAAGAAATGTTGGCATATTCAGATCTTTCTAAGGAAAGAAAGTTTAACTACAGCAACTCTGAAAGCAAGCCTTGTCAATTGCATCCTTCTTTCTTCCATTCACAACACACACACACACACACACACACAAAACCCTCGTAAATAAGAACATCGTACTGTAGGGAACGTGTAATAACAATAATAGTTACTCTCCCACATGATTTACTATTAGCCAGGCACTGGGTTAAAGTATTGACTTCATTATCACTTGACCACACCCCTGTGAGGAAACTGAGGCTCAAGGAATTTAAGTAAAGTTCTGGAAAGACACACAGCTTGCAAACAACGAAGAGCTGGGATTTGAAATGAGGTCGCTTCTTAACCACGAGGCTCTACTATCTGCCAATGAGGTGTAAACAGTGGTCCCTGTTTAAATGACCCTCATTTTCTCAAGGGGCAGGGATGAGAAAAATAGGCACCTGGAATGTGTGGCGGACCTTGCTCTATGCAGGACAGAATTGCTGGGCACTCTGACGTCAGCTAATAATCAGCATGTGGCCTGTCTGAGAGACTCACATTCAACCCAAATGTCAGGGGCTGGGAATGGCCACCGGCTAATGTGGGAGAAAGGGCTTGGGTGGCTTCTGCAGGGTCAACCACCCTGCGTAGATGGTTCTCTGTTCACCCAGGGCTCCCTGCAGCAGCGAGTAAAATGTTCACAGTCTGCTCCCAACTTGTACGGGGTGAGGGGGCTCCCTGTAACCAAATCATACATGACCTGGACAGCGTGGTCTGTACACAGATCTCCACTGTCATGCCACAGGTGCCAAATTCTTGGTGACAAGAGGCAGCCTTGGCTCTAGCCCCAATTTTTTTAAGGACATAGCAAACCCTGAGGATCCAATTATACATGGATTGGGCCAAGTGATCCCAGAGCCCCTGTTCTCTACTACTTTGAGGTATTTACAAAATGCAGAGAAGGCAACTGGAAAATAGAAATATGCAAATTGGAGAGAGAGACAGAGAGATTGACTTTGGAAATCATCAGCCTGTCAACCTAACATGGAGAAATGCAGCAACCATTGATCAAAATGCCATGTTGCCAGCACTTTAACAGAATGCTAAGAAAGTACTAAGCTGTACAACTGTATGACAGACCAAGCCTCTTGGACTAACAGAACTTCTCTATGAGACAAAATGGCAAATGATGAAGCAGCCATGAGATCATGACAGGAACCTACAAATGCTTTGCCTCCACACTTCAGTGAGACCTGGCTGAGCACCTGGGCCTGAGTCTTACACACCTGGGCAAAGGTTAGACTCCTTGGGGAAGTTTGCCCACCATTTAGGAATGTCTCATTCCTCAGCACTGCGGGACATTCACAACTACCCAGCACAGGGGCTTCTCTCCTTCACCATCCAGACTGAATAGTATTGCTTTTTGTGGTCCTCTGGCTCCCAGACGCGAATTCAGTGGCCAACATCTACTGAGTAATTGCTCAGTAAGCACTGGCTGATTGAAATAGGAAGTGCTCTGTGAGTATCTGCTCATCGACTGAGTCATTAGTGCTTGAAAATACAGAGTTTAATCATAGTACTCCACCTCGCTACGCTAAAACCAAAACACTGTGTCCATGTTTCTGATTTAGGGGGGAAAGTCCATCATTGAAAAGGGATGTTTATAAATACCATAACCTCCACAGTTGTTGATATTTCTGATATTAAAGCAATACAGACTCATGTTATAGATTGGGCATTTTCAATGATCAACAACTATCTCTGAAAATGCGACTTTTATATATCTACCTGGCATTCCATCATACAGATGGACTATGACTTACTGTTTCCTTGTTTTTGTATGTCGGGTTTGTTTCCAACTTTTCCTATGTTATAAGGAATGCTCCAGTGAACAAGCTTATTCATGGACCATTCTATTAATACATACTTCTGATTATTTTCTTAAGATAAATATCTAGAAGCAGAGTACTAGGGACAAGGGAATATAAACACTTTTATGGCGCTTGTTACATATTTTTTTAAATGCTTTTTTAAAAGATTTAAGGATTAAAGTCTAAAGGAAATTATGGAAAGAAATGACAGGTTTGGGGTTTTTTGGGGGGTTTTTTGTTTGTTTGTTTTCTCCAGCCCTATTGCCTCCTTTCCTCCAGCCTAGGCCACCTTTGTCACCTTTAGAGTTTAGAATTGCTCCTTCTTCTCATGCTTTCCCCAGCATCTCAGGAGCACTAACCCTAGAGAGGCCTCTGTTATCCATGGCCCATGTCGCCTGTGATCCAGGGTTCCGGTGCCACCTCCTGCACCTTTCACAGAAACAGGAATTGCTCGGCAGGGAGTTGGTTTCAAGGCTAGAACAGACACTACAATCAAAGGCCTATTGTCTAAAAAAAGCAAGTAAAAAAATATACAAGAAACGTTGATTCCATGGAATTAAATCCTAAATTACTTCCTGACCCTTTGTATCTCTACACAGCTCTTTCCAGCATTCCTGCAGATTTCAGGAATGTCGAGGGGGGTCATTTTAGCCACAGAAAAAGTTGTTGATTTTATAAGCCTCAATAATGACCATTTTCAATATGGTGTTTGGTTATTTGCAATGATAAAGTTAGGGTTATCTCAGTTGTTTCTTTTATGTAGAAACAAACTAGACAAAACATTAAGTTTGTTGTTTACCTTCAAAGGTAGCTGGAATTTCTACTTGCATCACAGCAGCTTTTGCTCCATTTTTCTGAAAATTTACTTTGCAATGAGCACAGAATATATTCATGTTCATCATAAATATCTTCCTCCTCCCTTTCTAGGTAAGTAGAATTTTAATTATTATAATAGATGGATTTTCTTAAGTGCTTCTCATTATAACTTCTTATGTCCTACTTTCCCACCTTATTTTAGTTTTTTTCTTTGTCTTCTATATTATATAAAACATACTCTAAGAAATTTATACAAAATAATTTAGTATTATATACCAGTAGAGTCACCAAACATATTCTCACATTTCAGGAATTTAGGTGGATATAGACCCCTGTTCATAGTGTCATAGAGTCAAAGAAAAAAAATAGATTTAGCTGGTACCTTGGGATATTAAATGTAATTCCCTCATCTGGTTAAGGAAACTGGAGCCCAGAGAAGTGAAAAGGCTACTTACTGAGTCTTTGGGTTTGTCATTTAATCAAGGATATGGAACAGGAAAAATAATAAACATAATAACCGACTTCTTTACAGCCGTTTACAGTTTATAAAACATGTTCACGTTCGACATTAAAAGGCATAGAAATTCTGGCCTTTCAGCAAATGAAACACCCATGTGCTCTATTTACCTCCAAGAGACCCATGTGGCTGATTTTATACCTGGTATTATTTCATTTATTGGTTGTTACCGATGGCAGCACCCCTCACCTGGAGACTTGGAAAGCATTTCAGATGAATTCATGTACAAAACAAGAGGCTGACACTTTGGGTGGGCCAATTTTAAATGGAGAGTAATGTATCTTGCCATAAAAGTTAAGAAACTGAGGCCACATCCAAGTGGCAGAATCACAGTGTCAGCGGGATTTTAAGATTGAAAAAAAAAAGCAGTTACTGGTCACATCTGCCAACTGGGGCTCCAAAGACCAAATTCAATCTCAAAGAAACCCAAAATTGTGTCTTTCAATGTCCAAGGGTGGGTTTCTCCAACGAAGGGGTCGAATCGAATTGGATATCTTTGATAGCTACAACTTCATGGAAGATGATGGTACGTGCCTACGTTACATCATAAGATAATGTTAATCATTCTTCTGAAATAGTTCTCCTATTAATGCATTCACATTTTTGGCACTTATTGAGCACTTCTGGTTTTCAGGTACAGAGGGAGGAATTCAGAGGAGAACAAGCATGGGTGCTGTCTTCAAAGTGCTCCCTGCCTCGTGGGCACATCTGTCCTGCCACACCTCCATGAGCTATCTTGAATCCTTGGAAAGCTGCATGGTTCATTATGCCTATTTGGGACAGCTGTAACATACCCTTTCCATCCATGCAGTGTGTTTTGCAGCATTTTGCATTTACACTTTAGCAGAGTGTATTAGCTTCTTAGAGCTGCCACAACAAATTACTAGAAACTGTGTGGCTTAAAACAACAGAGGCCGGGCATGGTGGCTCATGCCTGTAATCCTAGCACTCTGGGAGGCCGAGGCAGGCAGATCATTTGAGCTCAGGAGTTCGAGACCAGCCTGAGCAAGAGCAAGACCCCTTCTCTACTAAAAATAGAAATTAATTGGCCAACTAAAAAAAAATATATATATATATATATATGTATATATATAAATTAGCCAGGCATGATGGTACATGCCTGTAGTCCCAGCTACTTGGGAGGCTGAGGCAGGAGGATTGATTGAGCCCAGGAGTTTGAGGTTGCTGTGAGCTAGGCTGACACCACAGCATTTAGCCGGGGCAACAAGAGTGAGACTCTGTCTCAAAAAAAAAACAACTGAAATTTATTTTTACAATTCTGGTGGCTAGAAATCTGAAATCCTCTGAAGATGGATGCACTTGAAGACCTCGACTTCATCACAATGCAATATATCAATGTAGCAAAATTGCACTTGGACCCCGTGAATATACATACAAATAATATTTTTTTAAAAAGGAAGTCCAAAAGCAAGGTGTTTGCAGGGCCATGCTTTCTCTGAAGGCTCTAGGTGACAGTCTGTCCCATGCCGTTCTCTTAGCTTCTGGTGTTACTGGCAGTCCTTGACGTTTTTGGCTTGTAGAGGTATCACTACGATCTTGGTCTCCATCATCACACAGTGTTTTCCTTTTGTCTCTTCCCCTGTTCTTGCCTGGACACCAGTCACATTGGATCAGACCCACCCTAATCCAACCTCATCTTCACTGGATCAGGTCTACAAGACCCTATTTCCAAATAAGATCACATTCACAGGTACCATGGGTCAGGTCTTCACCAGAGCTTCGTGGGGGACACAGTTCCACCCATAACACAGGCATTTGACACATCCATGCTCTTTTCTCAGCGGAGACAGTAAACTGCTGAGAGTAAAATGCATTCATTTTCTTTTTTCACTGCCTTTTTTCGCTGCAGTTTCCTGTGGCTGTGTCCGACAACGAAGCAGAGAAGCCCGGGTTTCTATAGCTCCGGAATGGGCCACAGATGGTTAAAGCAACGTGCAGTGTGTTTTCAGAGGAGAGAGGACAGAACAACCTAAAGTGCACTTTCCAATAAATGACATTTCCCTCTCTCTTTCATCTTTATGTGTGGATAGCGCATTATCTTTCATCTTAATGTCTTTTTCTCCTTGTTCCAGTGAAGTGGCAAAGAGCGTAAAAGTGCTGAGCTCCTGCTGTAAATCAGGTGCCACTCGGTGCCCCCATCCATTTGGACGCTCGCCGCGCGTCCCCAGCACCAGGGGTTGCAGCCACTATGCTGAGCGCTCCTGTGTCGCTACTCTTAATTGAGTCTGGATGGCCTACCTGGGAAAGCTTTTATTTAGGCAGCAAAGTGCACATCTTGTTTCCATTTCGATCATTTGCATTGGATGCGTTTTCCCCTAATGAATTCATTGGCATAAAGAATCCAGTTCCACTTGTAGTACTGTTCCCTTTGGCGACAGTTGGAAGACTGAATAATAAGCCAAAACGCCACCTGGAAGATCACAAAATAACCCCTGTACTCTGCACTGTGCGCTGCTCACCTGCGTTCAGATCCTGCACTCCAGCACGGCTCTCTCTCCACATAGGGTTTGGTGCCTGCTTCTGCCGGTTCTGTGTCATGCCCTGCCGTACACAGCATCCGGAATGGAAAGTTGGGGCGGGCCCAAGCCCTTCACACCACACTCCCCAGGCAAAGGGTTGGTCTCAACAGGAGCTAAAAATCTTCCTGGGAAAGGAGAGCTACAAGAGGGACGTTTTCCTCTCACTTCTGGCTGCCCCCAGGGGAGAGGCAGGAAGATTTCTGCACAAAACTATAGGAAGAATGGTTGCCTTTTCTTGCCATCAGAAATCATCACTTAGCTGCTTATGGCAGGCAAGTGGCATCTCCCTGAGTGGTATAAAGACGTGTGCATTGTAGTCCCTGCCCACTGGGAACATACCGTGTTTCCCTGAAAATAAGACAGGGTCTTATTATTTTTCCTCAAGAAGACACCCTAGAGCTTATTTTCAGGGGATGTGTTATTTTTTTTTTTAAGTACGGTACAACTATCTACATTTATTCAAATCTAGTTAAGTCGTCTTCTTCTGGAACATCATCCTAACTCTCCAAAACCCGAATTCCATCCTGAATTTCTCGCAACTCTATTTCCTTTAGAACCATTGGCCCCAATCTCTCATGTCGAGCAATAGAGCTCCAATGGGGCAGATGAGAAGGGCTGCTCGTCTTCTTTACTGCTCTGCGATGAAATGCATGGGTTGTGCAGATACGCTGCGTAGCCATGCCCATCACTAGGGCTTATTTTCGGGGTAGGGCTTATATTGGGCAAATGCTTAGAAATCCTACTAGGGCTTATTTTATTGGTAGGTATTATTTTCGGAGAAACACGGTACTACTTAATATGAATTGCGAGGACAAGACAAACAAATAAAGAACATTCAGCTGGGTGCAGTGGTTCATACCTATAATCTCAGCACTTTGGGAGGCCAAAATGGGAGAATTGCTTGAGGCCAGGAGTTCAAGACCAGCCTGGGCAACACAGCGAGCCCCCATCTCTACCAAAAAAAAAAAATAGCAAAGTGTGGTGGTGCGTTCCTGTAGTTCCAGCTACTCAGGAGGCTGAGGCAGTAGGATCACTTGAGCCCAGGAGTTTGAGGTTGCAGTGAGCTGTGGTCATGCCACTGTATTCCAGCCTGAGTGACTTAGTGAGACTCTGTCTCTAAAAAAAAGAGAGAAAGAAAGGGAAAAAAAAGAACATTCAGGCAACTATAAAAGTACACACAAAAAAAAATCTTTAGATTTTGTATTAGCAAAAGGAACCTATATTTTCTGCTAAATGAATACTGGTCATAAGAGATTCTTTGGGTAGGGGTGGCCATCTTTCTTCTAATTGCAGGGAATTTCATGAAGGAAGTTTTAAAAATATTTATATCCTAATTATTAATAATTTAGTAACAAATTAAGTGTATAGTCAAGATTCTCAATTGCAAGTGAGAGAAATAAAATTCAGATAAGGGCAATATATTTGCTTACGTACCTAAAAAAGTTCAGGGGTGATTCCAGATCCTCAAAGTCTTCAGGAATGTTCTCCTGGCTTCAGCTTTCCCTTCCTCTCTCTTGACTTCATTATCAAGCAAGCAATCCCTATTTTTTGACAAGATATCCACCAGAAGCTTCAGGCTAAATTTCTGTCCCTTTAACAACCCAAAAAGAGAGTTTCTTTTTTCCAGTACTTCTAGCATAACTCCTGAGGTTGGCAATCTTATCTCTGATGGGCTCTGCATTTAACGTACACTCATTCCCAGACCACCAGCCTGGTTTAGATTTTCAGTGGCCAGACTTGGACCGCATGCCCAGTCCTGGGGCTGGGGGTGAGAGTCAACCCCACCAGAATGACAGGGACTGAGAGTCAGGGAGGAGTGTTTTCCCAAAGAAAACTAGCTTCCTGGTATCTTAGGAAGAAATGGATACTAAACAGGAAAAAGCAACAGAAGCCTGTGACACCATACAAAATAAGGTAACCTGTTCTGAGCGTCTGATCAAGAATTACAAATCAACCCTGATTCGTAAAGTCATTTTTAATAAGGTCAACTTGCAGTGTCGTCCATGGAACTTCTGATTACTTTGCACTAGGAACCAATAACAATAAATGCTTTGTTCCTCTTGCAAACCAAGATCTTCCAGGAACACTTCCTGTTAATCTCTACTTTAGAGTATTACACAATTTCTAAGTCCTTGTTTCAGTAGTAAAGGTAACAAACAGACGTAGATAAAAATAAACAAATGAAAAAGAACAAAAAATATTAAGTGAATTTTTTGTATTTTTACATCAGAGTTTTCTTCATGAGGAAAATATATTTGACTCAGTGATTTCTGAACACAGCACATAATGATTAAGGTTTTTTTTTTTTTACTTAAAAAATCAACCACTATTTGTAATAAATGCAAAGGAAAAAGAAATTGAAAGGTACTCTTTCATGGGATAGATATTGCCATTTTCCAGGAAGGCACTATAATGTTTATCTTCAGTTCTAATCTTCCTTTTCACCTCAAAATTTTAGTATGCACTGTGACTTATATTTGATTTGATGAATTCTTAATAATGACTAAATTAAATTCTTCCCATTTTCCCTCATTATAATTAGCCCCAGGTTTTTAAAAAAATCCACAAACATAAATTCAAAAACCAACTTGTATCAAAAGTCAAGAAAGAAGTCTCAAAGAAAATTTTAAAAATATGTAGAACTGAACAAAAATGAAAATATTACATATTAAAATATGTAGGTGTAGCTAAAGTAGTGCTGTAAGTAAAATCAATAGCATAAATTAAATTAGAAAAGTGAAAAGCCTCAAATGAATAATCTAAGTTTCTATCTCACAAAACTAGAAAAAGAAGAGCAAAATAAACTTAAGGAAAGAAGGAAAGAAGTAATAAAGTTAAAAGAAGAAACCAATGAAATTGAAATCAGAAAAATAATGGGAAAAATCAATGATACAAAAAGTTGGTTCTTTAAAAAAAATTAATAAAATCAATAAATTTCTAGTTTACCTAACAAATATACTGACAAAAATAAAAGGAGAGAATACACGAATCACCAAAATCAGAAACAAAACAGAGGATATGACTACAGATCCTGCAGATAGCAAAAGGATTTTAAATTTGACAACTTAGAAATGTACCAATTCCTTGAAAAGCAAAACTACCAAAACTCAATTGACATAAAATAAATAGTCTGAATAGTCCTTTAACCATTAAAGTTATTGAATTTGTAAGAAAACAGGAAAAAGAAATCTCCAAGCCCATATGATTTCACTGAAGAATCCTACCAAACATTTAAAGAATTAAAATCAAATTTACAGAATCTCTTCCAGAAAACAGAAGAGGAGAGTACATTTCCCAAAGCATTTTATGAAGCCAGTATTACCTGGATATGCAAACAAGATAAAAACAGTATTACAAGAAAAAGGAACACTACAGACCTATATCTCTCGTGAGCTTATACAGAAAGAATCCCCAACAAAATATGAGCCAATTGAATCTAACAATGTATAAAAAGAATTATATACCATGACCAAATGGGATTATTCTAGGTTTACATATCTGGTTCAACATTAGGAAGATAAATCAATGTAATCCATCATATAATCATGCTAAAGAAGCAAAACCATAAGATCATATCAATGTAGGAGTATTTGATAAAATCCAACACCCCTTCCTGATATAAACTCTCAGTAAGTTAAGATTAGAGAGAACTACTCCAACTTGATAAAGAACATCCACAAACAAAACAAAACAAACAAACAAACAAAAAACCTATAGCTAACATCATACTTAATGTTAAAGGACTGAATGTTCTCCCTGTGAGCTTGGGAGCAAAGCAAGGGTGCCCACTATCACCAGCCTTATTCAACATAATACTGAAAGTTCTAGCCATTGCAATAAGACAAGAAAAAGAAACAAAAGGCATATAGTTTGGGAAGGAAGAAATAAATTGTCCCTATTTGAAGATGACATGAATCCCTACATAGAAAATCCCAGAAAATCTTCAAATAAAACTCCTACAACTAATAAGTGAGTTCAGCAAGGTGGCAGATACAAAAATCAATCACACTTCTATATACTAACAATGAATATTTGAAAACCAAAAGCATAATACAACTGTTTACAACTATGCCAAGGAAAACAAAATACTTAGTTATAAACTTAAAACATGTACAGGATCTGTATGCTGAAAATTATGAAATGCTGATGAAGCAATCAAAGAAGATCTAAATAAAAGGAGAGACATATGTGCTCATGGATTGGAAGATTCAATGTAAGTAAAAATGTCACTTCTCCCTAAATTGATCTACAAGGTTGATATGATTTCTATCAAAATCCTAGTAAGGCTTTTTGTAGACACAGGCAAATTTATTCTGAAATTTATATGGAAAGGCACAGAATCTAGGATAGATAAAACAATCTTGAAAAAGAATAAAGGGTAAGGTATCACCCTACCTGATATTAAGGCCTACTATATAATTGTAGGAATCAAGAGAGTGTGGTATTAGTGGAGAGACAGACACATAGATAAATGAAACAGAATAGAGGACCCATACAAATATGCACACGACTGATTTTTGACAAAGGTGAAAAAGCAATTCAATAAAGGAAGGATGGCCTTTTCAACAAATGATGCTGGAGCAATTGCATATCCATAGACAAAAAAAAGAAAAAAAAAGAAAAAAAAGAACCTCAACCATAACCTCATAACTTATGCAAAAAATAACTCAAAATAGATCACAAGCTTGAATGTAAAACATAAGTCAGAATAAAACAGGAAAACATTTTTTGAGGTAAGGTTAGTCAAAGAGTTCTCAGATTTGACACCAAAAGCATAATCCATAAAAGGAAAAATCAATGAATTAGACCTCATCAAAATGATCAATTCTTATTCTGCAAAATAATCTGCTAAGAAGATGAAAAGACAAGCTACAGACTGGGAGAAAACATTTGCAATAATCTGTACTCAAGGGTTTATAACATTTAGCAAAATTTGTAATAGCAAAAAATTGGAAACAACAGAGACATTTTTAAATAGGAGAATGGTTAAACAAACTGTAGTACAACTATAAAATGGAATTCTACTTAGCTATAATAAAAGGCAAACCATTAATACACACGACAACCTGGGCCCATCTTAAGGGAATTATGCTAAGTGAAATAAAAAAAGCCAGTCCCAAAGCTTACCTACTGTATGATGCCATATATATGGTATTCTTGAAAAGACAAATGGAGAACAGACTCGTGGTTGCTGGGGTTAGGAATAGGGACTGGGGGAAGGTGGGAAGAAGGTGAGGCTATGAAAGGATAAATTGAGGGATGTTTGTGGTTGGAAATGTTCTATAACTCAACTATCATCAATGTCAATATCCTGGTTGTGATATTGTACAGTAGTTTTGTAAGTTTTTCCATAGGGGAAGCTGGGTAAACAGTACATGGGATCTTTCTGCATTATTTCTTATAACTGCATGTGAATCTACAATTTTCTCAAAATGAGAAATTTAATTAATAAAAATCAACTTATATACAGGAAATATTGACAACAAGACACACAGTACAAAGCATTAACAAACTATTAACAATACATAAAAAGTGAGCAAGAGTATATACATTTGCAAACTCTAGGCAAAGTGCTTTCGTACTTGGGACAAGTTTCTTTGGATGCTGTCAAATTGATAGTAACCTTACCTGCGAGGTCATTCATCCGTCCAACAAATACTTGGTGAGGGCTCCCTACACATTGGGTGCTGTGTTGTACTGGAGACCGTCCTTGCCTCATGACGCTTGCATTCTAGTTGGGGAGACAGTGACAAATGAATAAATACACCAACCAGATCATCAGAGACTGTGATCAGTGTTGCATAGGAAACAAACAGGGTGCTGAGACAGAGAAAAGCTGGGAGATCCCGTAGCAGGTAGGATATCAGAGAACTGTTCTGAAAAGGTGGCCTCTTTAGTAGGGCATCAGGGATGAGAAGGACTTGTCACTGCAGAGGAACAGAGGCAGGCTGGTGTCATTGGGGTGGGATTGGTGAGGTACGCAGAAGATAAATCAATCAGGGCCTCACAAGCCACCATAAAATATGAATTTAATTCTAAGAAAAATTGGAAGTTGTTCAGGGGTTTGCAGCCAAGAAGTGACATGACTTGATTTAAATCTTAGAATAATCATTCTTATTGCTATGGAAAGAACATGTGGCTCCATGACATAAGGTTGGGCTGCATGGGAAATGAAATAGTGGCTTAAACAAGAAAGAGATTTCTCCAACTCGAAAGCCTGGTGCATGGGGTGAGGGTCCAAGATAGGCCCAACAGCTTCATGTCCATCAAAGACTTAGTTTCCTCTATTTCTCCACCCCATTGTCTTAGTAAAAGATTCCCATCCACAAGGTTGCAAGATGGTCAAAGGAATTCCTGATGTTACATCTGAGTTCTAGACTATACAAAAAGGGAAGATAAAGAAGACAGAATATTTTCTACACCATCTAAATCAACTTCCTTTAAGCACCTTCTTTCAAAGTCACACAAAACACTTCTGCTGACATCTCATTGGCCAGAATTTAGTTACATGGCTATACTTAACAGGTGGGGCTGAGAAATATGGTCTTTCACTTATGATACCTGGGTTAGTACAGTACGTATAGCTATTAGAACATGCAAACCCAAACATATTTAATGGCTCAAATATGATACAATATATTTCTCACTCATATGAAGTCCAAAATGATGTTCTTGATTGGCAGGTGGTTCTTCTCCAAGAAGTGATGGAGAGATCCAGGTTCTTTCTTTCTTGTGCTTCTGCCTTATCTACATCAAGCTGTGGAGAGAGAAAGAACATGGAGGACTGGTGGAAGAGGTTTCTGTGGGCCAGGACTAGAAGTGACATATCACTTCCACTCTCTAATGGCCAGAACTCAAGCACACGGCTGTATATAACTGCCAGGGAGGCTGAGAAATGGCGTCCAGCTGTGCCCAAGAAGATGGCATGTGTTCATGGCATGATGAGCCAGCAGCCTTTGCCACTGGGACACTGAGCTCAGCTATTATTATCCTAATAAAACCTACTATTTTGTTACCAAGAAAGAACCTTGAGAGACAAGTAGCAGTTTATACCACGGAAGGCAACAGCAGACACAAGGAGACCAATTCCACCAAAGGGCTAGCAGGCAAAGAAATACTTGCCATCTGCCAGCAATGAGATGGCATGCTATAGGACATAGTTCTATCACAGATTTCATTTTGCAGTGATGTCCCCCCACAAACATCTCAAGGAGTTATTTTCAGCCCTTAAAAATTCATAAAAGTACAATGAACACAATGCAAAAACTATGTAAAATGCAGCAAGTCACAACCTCTCTGAGCCTCAGTTTCCTCAATTGTGAAAAAGGAATGATGCTATCAACCTCATAGAGGTAAGTGTACGAGGTGTAGTCAGTGCCTGGATCATAGTGTAATAGGCTCTTGAAAATAGTTATTATTAATAATTAGTGGGTTAGCATGACTAGCCCAGCTTTAGACTTGATGTCAGATACATATGGGTAATAGAAAAGTAGATCTTCTGTAAAGACCTGTGCTTTCCCAACTCAGACTAGACAGCATGCATGACACGGTCAGGAAATGTCACATCATATATTTAACTAAGTGCTAAATTCTGTGACAGTGTCTTCAAATGTCTTGAGACTTTAGAGGAAAAAAATTTCGATAGTAGGAAGACCTGGGACTCCATGGATGGGGACCAGACCTGAGCTCTGAAGGCTGTACAGAGTTGGAATAGGAAATGGGGAACATTTAAGGTGTTTGTGCCTGGGATGGAGTCGTTAGCCCAAAACTGAACAAATGAATGCATGGACAAGCAGGCACAAAAGACAAAGACAGGAAGTCCAGTTCACGGGAGAGTGAAGAGACTCCTTAATCATCACTTTTGCTGGGTGTTAACGTGCTGGGAGACACGTTAGCTAGAATGAAGGCAACCACCTGAGCAAGGCCTGATAGAGCAGGTGAGAAGTTCAGGTTAAGGTGGAGGAATTACTGAGCAGACGAGGACAATGACAGAGCAGTGCTAGGATCAGTTCAGCAAGGGTCAGGGGTTGTTTTGCAGCAGGAAGCTGGAATGCAGAGAAGTCCGTCAGGAGTCTGTGTCAGGAACTCGGATGAGACGCGGGACGATATGCTGAGGGACAGGCAGCAAGACGCCACCAGGGACAGAGGAGGGCACAGGACCTGGGGCTCAACCGGATGCTCAGATAAAGGAGTGGAGGAGGAGATGAGCTCACTACTGACTGCAGAACTAGCAGGAATTCTAACAGACAGGAAAAGCAAGAGAGCAGAACGGAGAGTGGGGGAGGACCGTGAACTTGACCATGTGTTTACTGGTTGAGCCAGTGTTGAGACACATAGATATAGATGCCCAACAGGCGGTTGGAAGCACAGAATCAGAATTCCAGCACAAGGGCAAAGAAGGACAGAGACGTGGAAGCATTCTAACAGAGACCGTAAACAAAAGCCATGAGATGGATTCGGTCTCTGGGGGATTGGTATAAATAGAAAAAAAACTAGAAAACCAAAGACCAAATCTTGGGCAATATATAAATAAAAAATAGAAAAATATTCCAGGAATACCTAATATGAATACATGAACCTTAACGAAATTAGCTGTCATTACTAGGGCCACATTATAACCTCTGTGGTTCCTGGAAATGTCATGGGCATTTTTGGGCCCCTTCCCCCATTAAAAAAAACAAAAAAAAAAAACCAACAAAAATGATATCCTACAACTGCGGTGGTATAAAGACAAATAGCATCTAGACTGGATTAGCTCTTATAAATTATATATATAATTATTATATTAACTTTTATTATATTAACTGTTTACTTTTGGTTTTAAAAGAAATTAAAGCATTTCAAGGGCTGCTGAAAGTACAATGGCCTGACAGAGACATTAGCCCTGGTCATTACAAGCCAGCGTGATGGTGTCAATGACCCAGAATAATGACTAATTTTTTAAAAATTATATACAGTTCACTTCAGAAAGTGTGTGTGTGTGTGGGGGGGAAGATCTGTTCTTTTTCTTTTTAATGTTATAAGCTAATATTGTAATTGACCTTGACTCTCAGAGCCACGACCTTTGTCCAGCTGAAGTGGTCTTGAACTCGGATGTGTGGCTGACGGGTTCAGGGCAAGATTAAACCAACTGTTCAACACGCTTTACTGTCTTTAAAAAATTAACTTTATTTTTTTAAATGTATATTCTTGGGTTCTGTCCCTCAGAGAACAAGATTCCCTTGTTAACATGCATCTCGTACCTCCCGAGAGCAGTTATATTCAGGATAATTCTAAATAGTATGTAGTTTTGATGTTTTGGGGGTTTGGTTCCTGTTTTCCCGAATAAAGTGAAATTTAAACACCTCCCAAAAAGCGGAAACTTGAAATATGTTGATTTAACTATAAAAAAATTTCAAGGCTCAAAGGGAGAAAAAGATAGACCATGAGACAGGTGACTTTAAGAGTTTGTGTCATCGTAGCAGAGAGCTCAGGAAGAGCTGCAAGGGCTCAGATATCAAGAAGATGATACAGAGGGACAGAGCTGAGGAACTACCTCAATGACACAGTTCAAGTCAGGTCACAGACATTTACTGAGCATCTACTATGTGACAGGTACTGACACTCCAGCCTGGAGTTGGAGAACTGGAGAAGGTGAAACGGCAGAGAACACACACTTCAAATGAATCCACAGGGAAAGACGTTCAGTAGGCACAGGATGTTACTTTAAGAGTCAAAGTGAGAAAATGACTCCAAGGAGTGATATCAAAAGTGGCTGATGACTCAGAAAGGATTAGAGAGACAAGAGCCTCTTGGAGATGGTCACAGTGAAGTCACTGGCAGCTGCGGTGATAATTACTTCCAGGGAGTGGTGGGTATAGAGGATTACTAAGTAGCAGAGGTTGTTTCTAAGGATCCTGAAGTCTGGTCCTGAGCAGCAGAAGACCTGGTTGGGTTTAGAAGTGCCTGCTTCAGCCTCATCTGGAAATACCTCACATCACGAAAACCAGCGTTCATCCAGGGCTTGCCATGGGCCATGCTCAAAGCACTCTACGCATCATCATTTAATCCTCCCAACAGCCTCTGCAGTAAGTCGTGTGCTTAGACCCATTTTTCACAGATAGGGAAATCGAAACACAGAAAGTTTAAGTATTAATAGTTTGCCAACGATCACACAGCTGAAAGAAGTGGCAAAGCTGGAATAAGGACCCAGGCTCTCTGGCACCAGGCCCTGTGCTTTAAACTGCTGGGTACTTACTGATAGTGAGTGGTCTCCAGACATGTTGGTAAATCTCACATTTATTTGGCAGTAGGTTTGGTGGTTGCTGTTATTGCTGTTATATCAACTTACAGAGGCACGGAAGAGTGATGGGTTTACACAGGAGTACAACAGCAGAAGCAGTGTTGGCACCCACCACAGAGCACGAGTTACCCTCCCGCAGCTTAAGCCTCAGAGCTCTACACGACAGAGATAGGCAGCCCAGCAGGAGCACGCTGAGCTCTCCAGAAAGGGGAAGTGGGGACACCATTCAAAAGAACAAACGTCTGTCCATTCCTCAGCCTGGCTCTCTCTCTGCATCCTGGAGCCCACTCAAAGAGAAAAGCTTTATTTAAGGAGAGGTAACTTTGTTTTCTCCCCCTGAACATCTAGAAAATGCCATGGTTTTAAAGCCTTTCCTCAGTGGGCCCAGGTAGTCTTGGATCCACTTCTACCACTTTGGCTGATGGGTGCAAAACTTGTTCTGAACAAAAAAACATACTACCTGACGTTACTAAAATAACACTAATAAAAAACACTAATAAAAAGAAGATATACATTGGCCATCTTGTTTTTGCTTTGAGCAAAAAAAAAAAAAAAAAAAAAAAAAACACACTCCAGGAATAAAGGGCTGTAATTTGCGTCTTTTTTTTTATCAAAAGTTAATGACACTACTTTATCAGCATGGAGTGTGTGCGGTTGACCTATAGGCCTTTGTCTGGTAACGAAAATACATGCCTTAGAAATGTGTGTGCATGGACAAAGAGAAAACTGGAGGGATAATTGTCATAATGATTAGGTAATAAAGTTAGACCCTGATTTTCATGACTACAGTAATTGAGGCTTCTACTATCACAACAGCTTAAGGAAAATGGTAGTGAACATCCGTCAGTGGAATTGAAAGGGAGACAGTATTGTTTGTTGGAGAAAAACAGTGGTGTCTGCAAAGGCTACACTGTGGATGCCACAGCTGAGGATGAAAAGAGGTATGCATGCCTGCCTGCCTCTCCAATGCCATCTGTGTATATCTTTAACAAGCATATGCTGATTACATTTTTAAAAATCTAATGCTATTTAAGTACAGTTGACCCGTGAACAACGCAGGGGTTGGGGGCACCAACTCCTCGTGAAGTCAAAAATTCAAGAATAACCTTTGACTCCCCAAAAACTTAAGGACCAATAACCTACTTTCAATGGGAAGCCTTACTGATACCATGAATGATCCATTAACGCATATGTGTAGGTTATATTATACATTATGTTCTTAGAATAAAGTAAGCTAGAGAAAAGAAAATATTAAGAAAATAAGGAATAGAAAATACATTTACAAGTCATTAAGTGGAAGTGCATGATCATGAAGCTCTTCATCCTTGTCTTCACGTTGAGCAGCCTAAGGAGGAGGAAGAGGATGAGGAGGGGTTGGTTTTGCTGTCCCAAGAGTGGCAAAGACGGAAGAAAATCCACATATAGGTGGACCTGTCTAGTTCAAACGTGTGTTATTCAATGGCCCACTGTATACTAGAGGAACTAACTTTTCTTTAATTCCCTGGTAAATTTCAGACTTTATAAAGTGTCATTTTGTAATTTTCAATGATCACTTCCTAATTGATCTCTTTTCTAAAGGATATAGCATTCCATGTAGAATGTTCTTGAGGCTGGTTATCCCTGTTCTCAGTAACAGATAGAAGTGCATAAGAGATGATTACAATGCAGAGTTAACATGGAAAACTCAAATATTCCTTTCCATGACTTTGGCAATGACATTGGATAAGGAACCACCCATGTGAAACCTCAAAGCTGTGCATTTTTCTGTAGATGTCACCTCCAAATGGTTCCCTAGTCTGAAACGCAGACTGCCTGTCTTTGCTCCTTGAACTCAGTCTATGTGACTGTGTAGTTCAAAAATGCTCTGAGTTCATGTGTGGCTAAGAAAGGAATTTACCATAGTCATTTTCCCTCCCGACATATCTATTATAAAACAAACCGTCTACAGTGATTTACAAACTTTGTTTTCTTTCAGGACAACACAGTCAGTAGCCATCTCATGTGCTCTGAGAAGAACTGACTCCCTCTCCCTGACCCCCATACAGGAGTTGGGGAGGGGGGTGCATGCATGGAGTCCTGGCCTTGGAGAAAGGATGGGATACAATGTTGTGCTTCTGCACGCGCTGTCCCATGGGGCACCTGAGGATGCAGTGCTGGCTGCAGTCCAGGTACATTGGAGGCGATCCTAGAAGTAAGAACATCCATCATGCTTAGTAAGATCTTAGGTTGTAACGGCTGCCTTGAGCCTTCTGACATTTTTTATAAAGCTCCCGGTCATAAAACACTCTTTCCGCTTCTCCTGCCATATGTTTTTCCAGCTGGACTTTCACCAGTCTTCCGCTCTCCAGAAAGTTCTTACTCATTCAGCCCAAGGGTATCTCATCAGGTTTTCTGAGGACTGCTGGAAGTTTCAGCAGGAGTTCTGGCCACATGGAAAATCAAGCGACCTGAGCTTGTAGATGAAGGTCTCCAATTGTGGCTCTACGCCTTGAGATGCCTTCCTTGTTCAATTTAAATTTAGAGACATTTAAATACACATATTTAAATATGTAAAACTATTAATATATAAGAAAAAGGTTCTCTTTAGTATGCATTTATTGTGATTCAGACTTCCTCACCAACGGCAAGGAAATTTAGTAACAGTTTTTGTCCTTTAAGAATAGTTTTTGTCCAAAGATTGGAATCCACCCACTTATTTACTCTGGTCAGCCAGTGACCTCTGAACTTTGTTTTTTCATTGTTCATTTTCTATTCGCCTGGGGCACTGGAAATGTTTTAGCTTTTCCAGATGCTGTTTTTCTGATTGGTTGATACAATGGCTAGAGTCACGGCTCTTGGATATACATTTGTAGTTCCTTGCCTATGGAACAAGGTTCACTCTTGCAAATTCTAACCAAGTAGTTTGTTCTTTGTAATTCAGACTCAGTTGCTGCCCTGTTGGTCTTTTTTCTTTTGGGTGAATTTAGAATTCAGTTTCTCCTCCTCTAAAGCTCTAACTGAAAAGGAACTGATGACCCATTCTTCATGGCAAACCCTCCTTGGGAAGCTCTCACAAGGAACTGGGCATTGTATATAAAGTCCTACTTGAGTGACACATTTATATTTCACATACGATAGAAATTGAGCCCACTTCCAGATTTTAATAGGACCACTCTTTCTGGTAGGACCACGCTCTCTCCTCCCCACCCCATCTGCTGTTGTGTATGCCCAAATCTTTTTTCACTACCTTCACATTATTTACTCTTCAGGGGCAAAAACGATGCTACTATAATGTAAAGAGATCTTAGAACAACTGCAACTAGCAGTATAAAATTGAAAATTTTGACAGTACTAATTCGGGGAGACAAATTGTATTCAGGGATAGCTATGACATGTGCTATCTGAATTGGCAAAGTATTTTTCAAAGCAGGTTACCAGAACACAATATTATGAGGAAATCCCACTGATTTTCACTTTCTTTCTGGTTTGTTGGTTTCACTCAATGCTTAAATAAGAATATAATTACAATATTTCCAAATGATTGTGCACATGCTCTGAAGCTTGCCTATATACCTCCCACCACTCACAATAATACAAGTGGTATATATCTGGTAGGTTACCCATTAAACGACTGTGACAGATCGTATTTCTGGTTAATTGTTAGTTCCTTACGACCTTAGACTTTGCCTGTGTATTTAATAACACCGTCTGCTGTCTAGCGTAGCAACACTACCTTTTTACATAAGGATTACTGTTCTTACTTCTTAAACAAAAGTGCTCAATCTGAGGTGTTGAAACTCTACCATAGAATTATTTAAATTACACTACCTATGGAAAGCTTAAAGAAGGAAAAAAAACTAACTTTCTTCTCTATCCTGGCTTTATTGGCTTCAACTAAATTATCATAATTTATATACCATAATAAAAGGATAAAAAAAAGATTTACGAGTTGTATTCTTGGTCTGCAAAATGAAACGTTTTCAAAGAACTCTGTCTCTGTTATGCTTGTCCTGTTTCTCTTCTTCCAGACTAGTTTCTCATCGTATATGATCTCTGGGAAATTTCCCCCCGACAGTTAAACAGAAATTCTCACAAAATTAAATGAGATGAGACTTTTTTTTTTTTTTTTAACCATCACCCAAGATCATGCCTCTCTGTTTCCGGGCATGTTGAGAATCCCGCTGGTTCATAAGAAATATGAAAGCATCTATTTACACAACATGTGGTCTACAAAAAGGCGAATGCAGACAGGGTTTGAAGTCAGCTACCTTTGTTTGGGTCTCAGGGATAGTGGCGCCTGTTAAATGAACTCTTGGTGGTCGGGCTGAGGGTGATGGGGAAGGGCAGAGCATTTACGTGTAATTTCACCAGGCCCATGCTATCCACTGTACTAATTTAGAGTAATTCTGCAATCCATGAATCAGAATTTCCTAAAAACAGAAGGGCTCTGTGGAGTGGGAGAACTGGCTTGCATCTAACTTACATTTCCTGCGTGAGGGGGAAAAACAGCACCTTTCTGAGTCAGGAGAAGGAAACTCCATTCACTTGTTCATTCATTTATTTGTTCCTTAATCCATTGCCAGCCTTCCTCCAAAAAGGAGCTGAAGTGAATGAAATTACTGTGTAGTTTTACTAGGGAAATGACAGCTCCTTAATGGTGAAAATTTTCTCACAGTCGTGACACTGTTAAGAATCAGGAATGAGCACTGGAGAAGACAGCATTGGAGGTAACGTGTGTCTGATTTTGAAGCCCCTGACTTTTGTCACAAACTGTGACAAGGCCAACAGACCTGACCAAGGTAAAGAAGCCCAGCGCTCACACAACTCCTAACTTTATGCTAAAATATGGACACGCCACAGAGTGTTGTTTTGTTTTGTTGTTCTTTTTTTAAAAATTACTTGGAACCAGAAAGGTTGGCCTGAATATGCACTGCATGAAAATAATCAAGAGGTCGTTTGCCAACAGAAAACAACTTCAGAAATACAGAATGTGGAATTCTGAGCCTAAACCACTTGACAGCATCCCCAAAAGGCATGTCCTGACATGTTTTCCATCTAAGAGGGCTTCAGCATTCCAGGCTTTTAAAAGAATGTCTCTTATTACAGCTACAAGGAGCTGGTGATCCTATTCCACACTCTGAATTCAAGGAATCTGGAAGTCTAATCCTGGAACACTCATTTTAAAGTATGTCGAGAAAGCTTTATATGTAAAGTAAAGTATATTTGGCACTTTTTTTTGTTTTTTGAGAATAGTTGAAATGAAACAAATCCTACACAGGAGTGACTCCCCATCATTTTTGAAAAACCTAGAATTTTTAAAACTTCATTAAAGTTTTCCCATAATCAGACCCAAAGGAGCAAAAGTCATGTAGAAGGTTATGAATTTAACATTTCACCATGGTTAACAAAGTCACAACAAATTTCAAAACATCAGAATTCTTTGAATTTACTCTCATAACATCCTTCATGAATTCAGTACGTAGCCAGCAAAGAAGCCACACTGCTATTAAGCAGTAGAATCCTAGGTGAGAATACAAAAAAAACCTCAAAACAAGTTTCCACATCCTCCTGACCTATTCAGCCAAATGCCTGCCAGGGTATGAAACTGTTTTTGTTTGTTTGTTTTACAACTGAGGGCCTCTTGAGTAATCTGAAAGTCCTGTATATAGTAAATCTTTGCCCATTTATGTAGATATATGTAAAATTGGGCAGTCTCATGGGGACAGAAAGGTGCAAATATTTTCCACAATCCCTGAGACACTGTAGTTGGGCATATTAATGCTGATGCAGATGTTTTGCCCTGGCTAATTTAAACTAAGTATAGACGGTGGTTTAGACACTCCTAGCCTGGGATCTGAGCCCAAACCAAGCAGACATGTTCTCAGATGATTTGATGATCTGGTAGCCATTTAACCTCATGACTTTATTTGGATGGCACAATTGCTCCAAAATAATGGGCAGGCATTTCCTGGTAGTTTTTCTGCATTGTTTTGTGATCCCATGTGGGTCAGAAGAATGTTGGGCTTGGGTTTGTCAAGTTCCCCTGTATTCCCACTACCCCTACCCACTACACGAGGGATCAGAACAGAATTGACATCAAGGCCAGCACCCTCTCTTCCACTCAAGAACAAAACACTGGTCCAGAACATCCAAGGGACTTGCCTCAGGTCAAATGCCTGGTGTATGAAGAGGACCTAGTGTCCCTGAGTCCTGTGTAGATAATCATCTGCATGTGAAAAAGAACCTAGGAAGAAAATATAAATAGGAGGTAGCCCACCAGTGGGCCAAAGAAAGAACTGCAGTTTGGGAAACCAGAATTCTAGCTATTAACTGCACATTTTTCTTTGTTTCAAGGAAAATTCCTTACTGTCTTGGTGTCTCCGTTGCCAAATTCATAAAGTAAACAGACACTTGAGGTTCTTAGGTATGGTAAGAATAATGAATTGGCTGGGCACTGTGGCTTGAGCCACAGCAACTCTTGGGAGGTTGAAGTGGTAGGATCTCTTGAGCCCAGAAGTTCGAGGTGGCAGGGAGCTATGATCACACCACTGCACTCCAGCCTGAACGACAGAGTGAGACCCTATCCCCAAAATAAATAAATAAATAAATGAATAATGAATTGACCTGATAATGCAAAGATAAGTAGATAGAATAAAATAAAAACAGCCTGAAAAATGGTTAAAATCTAGCTACCTATTAATTGCTAAAAGATAACAGCCCTCAGGAAGTTCACATGTGTGTAGTTCCCAGGCATGTTTCAGAACCAACTTCCTTACTCAGGAATTTGCTTGAAGGGCTGGGAGTCTTGCCAGCAAGTCCATCAAAGTTCATTTGTATTTGCATTTTAGCCGTCTGTGACAAGCTTTTTAGTAAACATACCATATTTAGGGAGTCACTTTAGGGAATCACTAGTGGTCTCTTGCTGGGGCTCAAACCTAGGCTGTCTGCTTCATATAAATATGTTTTCTTCTTCCTTGTATGAACTTCAGTTCTGGGTGTGAATCTTAATTCTCTCAATGGTTTTGCATTTCGCCTGGCAAGATTATACCTCTTTGGGTAAGTGGGCACAGGAATGGATGTGTCAGTGCATAACAAAAATCCACTGCAACTAAAAAATTGCAGTCCACAGTCTTTTTAACTTTCCTTCCTTCTGCAGGGAGCTCTCTGTGTCTTCCTTATCTATAAAACTGATCCCACTCTCCCCCCCCAAAAAAGTGGTAGAAAAAGAATTTTGTTATATGTTTAGATCTTTGAGAGATATCATTGAACTATGCACTATATACATATAATAATTGTTTTAAATAACAGCCCTACTCTTTTTTTTTTTTTTGCCAAGCATGCTAAAGTCACCAGATAGATTATTAAAACTCCATTGGTAGAGGCCAAATTTTCCTGCTAAATAGCATTCTTTTGCAAAATATATTCTCATCTTGTCAAGAGAAAGTCAGTCAGGTTCATACTGGCTGTATTTTATTTCATAAGAAATATAAAAAATAACAATGAAAGCTCATTTGAATAAGTTATGATCATTTTGTATCCCATCGCTCCTTTGTAACCATGAAATTTTACACAATATGTTGTTTCAGACTTTTTTCTTTTCAGTGTCCTGTATGTCTGAGTGTAAAGTAGTCAGGATTGGAGTCCTACAATTGGAATTAAATGATTTCATAAGTTTTTCTTGTTTTTAAGAAAATAGGTCACAAAGAGTTGAAGGTGCAGTATTCCAATTTGGTGATTACTAGAACCATTTCATCATCCAAATAATTGAATCTTTTATCCGAACACTAACATCAGTTTTTATCTAAAGTTCATAAAGACCAGCACAAAATGATGAGTCCTACATAGACGTGGGGTCATAGCAACTGTACCTCATCTTGTCATCTCTGTTCTGAATGTCTTACTTTTTTTTTTTTTGGATTGAATGTCTTATGAACCATACTAAAATTTTTCTTATTCTTATGAATATAGGTATGGATAAGCAAATCTTAATACCCTTTTTGTTAACACTCACAAATGTTAACTCTCTTCTGCTAGGCCCCTAAACTGTGTTGACATAATTTTTAAAAATGCAAGATGCAATTAGAATGTTCTTGACTACATCCTTAGACAACAGGACTCGTACCTGGATTTCAGTTCCGACACTCACTTCTAATGTGACTTAATCACTTAATCTTTTAATATCTCAGGTTTTTAGTTTTTGAAAAGGATGACAAGACAATAGAATTAATGCTCAGAATCAGAATATCTTTTAAGTATCCATATGAAAGATATAATAAATACCATGCTATCATGTTATTCTTTAACCTTTAGAATTGCTATATTATTCAACTTTCTCAGTTCCCATATTACTAAATGTGTATGTAAGAAATGTGCATTTTAAGTAGGAAAGCTCATAAGAGGAAATTCACCATTTTAATATTTTCTAACATCATCCGTTAATTCATTGTTGTGTTAGCATCTTCCTACTGATGCTTTTTAAAGGATTTTAGTGGGTAACTTAAATATAAGTTAAACCCACATCCAGATATTACTCCAGAAAAGTACATTTCACCCTGCTCTTTCCAAAAAGCCAATAGGAAGATTTTGGCATCAAATGGCTGTTGAATCCCTTCCAGTTCTACAAATTTCCTTGCAGACTGAGCAAGTGTGTGACCTCAATCTCTCCTTTGTCTGTTTTGTCTGTTTCTCACTTAGCTCTTTCAATTCTGACACAGTAAGTAGTTAACCTTCATGAAGACCCCAAATTTTGCTCTAAATGAGGACCTGTACATATGTTAACACATAGGCTGGTGACTAACAGCTTCTGTGTATAATACGTGGATGATTAAGAGCTCCTGTGATTTTATTTGGCCTGATTCTTAGACCCTCCACAGAGACTTTATCTCCTCCACATGCAAAAGTCTTTTTAATATCTGAATGCTGTCTGTGCACAGGGGAGGTAGGCCACAGGGAGAGGTCAAAGAGAGGGAAAGTATTTCTAAAAAAGAATATTTGCAATTTGAAAAACAGTGAAATTGTCTCATAAAATACAATTACTTAGAAGAAATGCTCTCGTATCAATTACAAAAGGTTCATTAATGTCATGATGCTCCATAGTATGTGTAGATGTATTCATATAAACAAATGGGTTCAAATATGTAACTTTTTTTTTAAGCAGAAAAGCCCTGAATATTACATGTGTTCTTCTAGTCTTATGGCACATTTGCCCAAGTATAAGGAGCCTGTGATGATGTCCACAGAAATCCAGATGAAATGTGGCTGCATTTTTTTTCTCCTTCAAATACACCAAGGTCAGAGTTTAAGAAGCTTTAGCATGGCTGCAACATCATGTTATTTAAAGAAGCTGCACTCTAAAGAATGAAGGCTGTGATTCCATGTCTGGCTACAGGGTGAAACCTATGAACTCAGCAGTCCCTAGGAATGTCATCTATCTCCTGGACAGCATCTATAAGCTGCTGGGGGCATGGGGCCGCACCATTCCTGCAGCTACATGTCCTGGGGGTAAAGTTCTATTAGAGGCCTCTGATAGGAATAGATTCTTTACACTGTCCTATAGACTGACAGTACAGGGCTTCTCTGTGTTAGCAAGAGCTGCTTGACTGGAGTAAGCTCTGGGGACCAGATTCAGATTTTAGATGTTTAATGCTCACACAGTGGAAGCCCATGTATATCTCAGTGTGGGAAGGTCAGAATTGTTCTACCCCCTTGAGCTATGGCTTGGAATTGCTCCCTTAGGTTTGCCTTAAGAGCCACTTCCCTTATTCCTGCTTTTTTTGATAGCATCATACTGAATGGCTTTCCTTTTACTCCTATACTGTGATTTTTATTTAAAAAAAAAAAAAATCTTAGAAATTAGAACTGGAAAGGACCATTGATTTGTCTAGTCTCAGCAGGGGTACTCCCCATAGAATACTTCCTTTAGTTCTTAGGACAAATTGCAACATTTCAGCACTCTGGTTAAAAGCCAACCTCAGCCTGCTGCTTCAGGGACACTTGGCATGCCTGTCCTTATACAAATGTGTAGGAGCACACTGCAGCCAACCCAGTAACCTTGACTCTGAGTTGCAAAGATGATCATAATTCTCTTCTGAGAGGACCTGGAGCCTTAAGCAAGAGGGCAGAGTCTACGTGACTAAAACATACCAACTTCCTCTTTCATAAGTCATCACATGATGAACTACAATTACAATTCCTGCCTTGTCTCTGAGTTGCAGACGCATTGCCTCACCCTAGAAACCCTGCTCCTGTGTGTGGAGGAGGCGGCTGTAACTGCTGCAGCAGCCGCTTTGGAAGGGATCCAACTCCAGTCTGTGCCGGGAGGGCGGGCGGTGGGTGGAAGACAAAAACAAAGCTATGTTTACTTAGCATACATCGATAAAGCTGCTTCAGAGCTACATGAAAGGCCAGGCAGCATGAAAGACTTTTGATACAATATAAGGAATTGCTGCCCTGGATCCAGGGTCAGCCTTAACTCCCTTGATCCCAGATCCTTTTAGGGCAGGCGAGCCCAGAACTAAAATAGCCTTTCCATTTTCCAGCGGGCATTTCGTTAGGGAAGTCACAACTTAGTTTCGACATGAAACTGGCAGTGTACAGTCAGAATGAAATGCTCTTCTTTTGGAGAAGAAAAGCTCTGTCCTACAAAGATCCTTACATAGTATCTCTCAGAACCGAATGTGTATCTCTAATTCTATTTTGGGATGGAGTGGCAGCCTCTCCCTAGCACAGTGCCCGCTTTCAGGTAAATGAGTGTGACTAGGCCACGGCTCTAATGGCCAGTTGTGTTTTCTTTTAACATGTTTCAGTCGGTGCTTAGTGGGGCCATCTCTTGAGGGTGTCGAGACGGCTCATCTCTCTGCAGCACAAAGACCGGGCTTTATCTTGGGCAATGGGCAGTGGGCCCGGTGGGCGAAGTCACATGCTGGAATGAGTATCACAGGGTCTCCAAAGAGGGTGACCAGAAAGACAGGTCCAGAAGAAGATGCCAGACAGCAGGGGCCAGGAGTGACCGAACCTGCTGGCACCAGCTGCTCCCTGGAGAGATCCCGGCAGGCCCCATTCTCCCAGCCTGGAGAGGGTGAGGCAGGATTGCAATTGCAGGGCAAGATCTGGGAACAGATGGGGAGACTTTTAAAGCAGACGCACCTACTCTGGAAATCCCCAAGAGAAGAAATTCAAGGTTAGCTTGTAAAAACATTTAGGTCTGGCATTACGTTTTCTGTGCCATTTTTGAACAGTTTTTTTTTTCCATGTGCTTTAAGCAGCTCCCTCCACTGTTTCTCTAAGGGTGTTTTTCCTCTTCCTTGTGGTTTAATCCTTTGAAGCAACCTGGCATTCTAAATAGCAACAACTAGAGAAAAACGTCAGCAGGATTTTTTTCTCTCTCTCCACCTACCAATCCAGTTGTAGGAAAGATGATATAATTAGTACCCTGTTCTTCCCACACTTAACCAGCTCGTGCCAGTCTCAGGGGAGAGATGTGGGCCTGTGTTCCCAACACTAGCGGCTGAGAGGCCGCCCTTACGGAGCAGAAGTGTCAAATCCCGACGGAGCGGCGGAGCCCGCGTCTATCAGCCAGGGAGACTAACGACCAGAGTGAGCTACCATAACACACACCAGCTCCTCCTCCCGATTAAAGTGTGAAACTCAAGTGTTCAGCTCAGTCTGGGCAGAGGCTGCGGCTGCCAACAGCGGCCGCGGGCCTCGCCGGCCGGGTGCCGGGCCGCGCCCCACCTTCCCGCCAGGTGGGTCTGCACCCAGCGCGGCTAAGCCCCGCCCGGATGGGGGCCGGCCCTGCTTGGCGGCCGCCAGCCAGCCAGCCAGCCGGCCGACCGCCCCCACGGCCCGCGGGCAGCGCGCGGAGGCGAACAGGCCGCGCCACGGCTCGCGCCCGCGCCCGCGCCGCCTCGAGTCCAAGTTCGGGCCGGGGGGCGGGGCCTGGGCGGGGCCAAGGGCCTGCCGTGGAGGCGGAGCCTGCGCCGTGACGCGGCCGCGCTGGCCGTAGACCCCGGATCCCTGGAATGTGCGTTCGTCCAACGAGGCCCCAGTGCCAGCGGCGCCGAGGCACGTCCGTGCGGAGCGTGCGCACTCGCGGCGGCGGCTGCCCGCGGCTCCGCGCCCGCGTCACGCGCCCGCCGCGCGGACCTACATAAGGCGCCGGGGCTGCTCGCGCCGCGAGGCTCGGGCTCGGGGGCGCGCGGGTGGGGTGGAGAGGACCGGCGTCCGCGAGCTGCCGGTCCGTACCGCGCTCCCGCCCTTCAGAGCGCGCGGTGGAAAATGCACGGGCCAGCTGGCGGCGTGTGGACACGGCCCTGGGCTGGGGAACGTTCGCTCTTCCAGTCCGCGACGGACACTTAAAGGGACAGGCGGGGCACGTGTCCTTCACAACACATGCAAGTGCAAAGCACCACTGAGGGAGCTCGTGCTCCCGTGCCCAACAGCGGCTTTCACGTGTCACTCCCAAAACACCAAAGCCGGGAACCGCCCTGGGTCTAAAATCCCCACCGCCAAGAGACTGACGGAAACCAAGTTACAAAGTAGCCCTCCGTTTAATAAAAAAAAAACTACTTTTAGCACGATTTGGCCCTTAAGGACACGGGAGGAAGAAAATCCTGACAGGTAGTCGATAGAACTGAGTTGGGGAGCGAAGTGAAGAAAAGCCAACGACCACTTTGCACCGCAGTCACACCGGGGCCGGCGGCGGTGACCGCGGGCGGGCGCCGCGAAGCCGGTTCTCCCGGCGGCTCCCTCAGCGCTCAGGGCGAGGGGGAGGGTGCGCGCGCGCGGGAGGGCGGGCGCGCGCGCGAGGGGAGGGGGCCCGCGCAGGCGCCGTGCGAGGCTGTCGAAGAATCAAGTCTGTAGAAGTGGAGCGGCCGCGGCGGCAGCAGCAGCAGCGACGGTGGCGGCAGAGGTGAGGCGGGCTGGGCGCTGACGCGGGCGCTGGAGAGCGGCGACGCCAGGAGCTGTAGGAGAGCGGCGGAGCGACCTGGGGCCCGCGTCGTGTCCGAACTCCACGCCACCCGGCCGCCGCCTGCCCGGCGCGGCATGCCCCGCCGCTCGGGCTGAGCCTGCCCCGGCGGCCGCCCCCCGCCCCCCGCCTCCCCGCCCCCCGCTCCGCACTCCGTGCCGGCCGCCGCCGCGACCTGCTGCGCTACCCCGCGCCCGCGCGGCCCGTCTTCGCCCCGGTCTGGAGGCCCGCCGCGGCCCCGGCCGAGCCCCTGCCGCCGCGCCCGCCGCCCCGCCGCGCCGCGCCGCCCGCCCGCGCCCGCGCCAGCCGGGGGGACCTGCTGCCGCGGCTGCAGCCCCTCGCCCCGCGCCCGCCGCCCCTCGTGCACCGGGGGCGCTGCGCGGGCGCCGAGCCTTCGCGGGCTTTGCCGCCGCCGCCGCCGCCTCTGCGGCCGCCGCCGCCGCTGGTGGGGGAGACGCGGGGTTGGGGGGGGAGGAGGGCGCGCGTGGTGCCGGCGGGGGGCGGCGGCGCCCCCTCCTCCTCCTCCTCCGGCGCCGCGGGCTCCTCGGACATGGCCGCGGCGGTGGCGGTGGCGGCCGCGTCCCGGCGGCAGTCGTGCTACCTGTGTGACCTGCCCCGCATGCCCTGGGCCATGATCTGGGACTTCACCGAGCCGGTGTGCCGCGGCTGCGTCAACTACGAGGGCGCCGACCGCGTCGAGTTCGTCATCGAGACGGCGCGGCAGCTCAAGCGGGCGCACGGCTGCTTCTCGGAGGGCCGCTCCCCGCCCGGCGCCGCGGCCCCGGCCGCCGCCAAGCCGCCGCCGCTCTCGGCCAAGGACATCCTCCTGCAGCAGCAGCAGCTCGGCCACGGGGGCCCCGAGGCGGCCCCGCGCGCGCCGCAGGCCCTGGAGCGCTACCCACTGGCGGCCGCGGCCGAGCGGCCCCAGCGCCTCGGCTCGGACTTCGGCGGCAGCCGCCCGGCCGCGGGCCTGGCCCAGCCGCCGCCGCCGCAGCCGCCGCCCGTGAACGGCATCCTGGTGCCCAACGGCTTCTCCAAGCTGGAGGAGCCGCCCGAGCTCAACCGCCAGAGCCCGAACCCGCGGCGCGGCCACGCCGTGCCGCCCACCCTGGTGCCGCTCATGAACGGCTCGGCCGCGCCGCTGCCCGCCGCGCTCAGCCTCAGCGGCCGCGCCGCCGCCTCGCTCGCCGCGGTGTCCGGAGCCGCGGCCGCCAGCCTGGGCTCCGCGCAGCCCGCCGACCTGGGCGCCCACAAGCGGCCGGCGTCCGTGTCGAGCAGCGCGGCGGCGGAGCACGAGCAGCGCGAGGCGGCCGCCAAGGAGAAGCAGCCGCCGCCGCCCGCGCACCGGGGCCCGGCCGACAGCCTGTCCACTGCGGCCGGGGCCGCGGAGCTGGGTGCCGAAGGGGCGAGCAAAGGCCGCGGGCCTGGAGAGCAGGACTGGGTCAACAGGCCCAAGACCGTGCGCGACACGTTGCTGGCGCTGCACCAGCACGGCCACTCGGGGCCCTTCGAGAGCAAGTTTAAGAAGGAGCCGGCCCTGACTGCAGGCAGGTTGTTGGGGTTCGAGGCCAACGGGGCCAACGGGTCTAAAGCAGGTAGGGGCGGCTGTGGAGTGAGGGGGTCTAGGGGAGAAAGGGGGACGGAGAGCCGAGGAGGGGTGGTTCTTTCCATTCACCATTTTACCCCAGCCCAGAAACAACAAACGCCCAACTTCCTGATCTGCCCGAGGCGGAACCAGTGCTTAGTGGTAACGTGTTCATGTGCTGAAGCAGCATAACAGAGATGAGTCAGACTGGGCTGATAGGCTCTGACACGGGGTTTTCCTTTCCCAGCACATTCTTGGATGGGAGCATGAGGGCACCAGTCACCTTTTAACCTATTGAGGGACGTTAGCAGTCACATGCACGGTTCAAGCCGGGGTACATGCATGCATGTGTAAAAACTGGCAACTCTTTACGAGCCATTTTCTGTGGCTTAGTTTTCTTTTATATCATTGTGTTGCCTCAGTCCCAGAAGTCTAAGGATTTTAAGTTGCATGTGCACTTGAAATTCGTGTT
>VSMD01040820.1:0-13452 GCA_008750895.1 Mirza zaza
GAGGCGACGGAGACCCTGAGCGGCACGGGAGCCCGGGACGGCAGCCCCAGCGAGATTGACTCGGAGCAAGGAGGGTCCCCAGGAACGGAGAAGGGAAGTGGGGTCCCTGCAATCCACGTGCCCTCCACAGACAGACAGCGGCACTCCCAGGGGCAGGAGACCCCCAGCCCTAGCACGACCCTCGCCCAGCGTAGACGCTGCCTGGCGCAGACACCTCCGCGTGGTCCCAGGGAGAGTCCAGGCTGGGCCTCCCGTCCCCGAAGACCCGGCTACCGTGTTTCCCTGAAAATAAGCCCTACCCATAAAATAAGCCCTAGCAGGATTTCCAAGCATTTGTGCAATAGAAGCCCTACCCCGAAAATAAGCCCTAGTGACCAGCGTGGCTGCGCAGCGCGTCTGCACAACCCATGCATGTCGTCGCGGAGCGGGAAAGACGACGAGCAGCCCTTCTCACCTGCCCTGTGAGAGCTCTAGTGCTCGACACGAGAGATCGGGGCCGATGGTTCTAAAGGAAATAGAGTCGCAAGACATTCAGGATGGAATTCGGGGTTTGCAAAGTGAGGATGATGTTCCAGAAGACGACGACTTCACTCTGTTTGAATAAATGTAGATGGCTGTACTGTACTCAAAAAAATAACACATCCCCTGAGAATAAGCCCTAGGGTGTCTTCTTGAGGAAAAATAAATATAAGACCCTGTCTTATTGTCGGGGAAACACGGTACATCCTGCCCTGAGGCCAGGCAGCACACGTATGTCTCCACGTGTAGGGCCGTCTGTGCCAACGTCCCCCACACACGCTCCAAGGGCTGTGGTGACCAGTGACACGACATCAGCCGGGCTCAGCGGTGCAGCCACGTCCTAGCTCCCAAGCCCGCACGGCGCCCCTCACCCCGGGCTCAGCGTCCCGCGGAGAGAGGAGCAACCGTGAACAGACGCTCACGACTGGCGACTCCGGGCGACTCCGGGCGAAAGGTGGGTGTTAGTATTCATGGTGCAATCCTAGCGCCTTTCCTGCAGGGTTTAGATTTTTCAAAAAGTGAGGGATGAAAGGACACTATTTGAACAGCAAAAAGAAGTAAGATATCTAGTAAGAAATGTGATAGAGATTTCAAGGCCATTATGGAGGAAATTACACAGCCTTATGGAAATACATAAAATCCAAATATACACGTGTGCCTGTACATATAGACAGCGTGTCTGTTTAAGAAGAGTCAATAGGGACAGCAGTCACTTCTAAATTAATGCATAAATTCATTGCGGCACTATTGAAATTCTATAGAGGCTTTCACAGACTTTGATGAGCTAACCCTAAGACGTATAGGAGGATTAAGGAGCCAAGAATTGCCAAGAAAGTTTTGAAGGCATAAAAGCAAGTGAAAGCAGGGTCATGGGGAGGGAGGAGGAGGAGTTCTTCCCACCAGATCGCAAAATGCATTATACAGCCACAGCCACCGAAACCCCGGCGCTGGATTGGGGTGGGCCAACTGCTCAGGGGAGACCCCCGTAAACTGCACGCATATATGGAGTGCATTTCTTGTTCAGGTTCAACCGACTCTCCCCACAAGTCCCTACTCCTGGGCGTGCACCCTAAGGACACCCTGGGTTGCAGGTACCAGGAGACGTGTCTGGGAGTGTCCGGGACAGCGTTCTTTGCGACGTCACGGCAGTCGTCGTCGGTGGGCCGTAGAACGGACAGATAACCCATCTCGTTACAGGTCGCTAGTGGGCAGTGCTCCAGGTAACAGCACTGATGACAAAAATGACAAAGCCCAGCCGCACAGACAACACGCGTGGATCACAGCGGCAACACCACGCTAAGCAGACACAGGTGAGTCGGGATGAAAACACTCAGTATCGCTTGTCTCACTTACAGATCAAACGAAGCAAAACTAAGCAATCGAGAGTTTGCAGCATTATCACTCTTGAAAGAAAGGGAAGGAAATGTTTAACACGAAACTTAGGAGGATGACTACTTCTCCCCAGGAAGGAGGGAGATGTCGGGTGCACAGAGCCCTCCAAAGGTGCGGGCAGCGTTCCGCACCCTGTATTAGTATTCCTTGTGTCAGTGCGGTTGGTTCTTTAAACTGCACGTGTAAGTCACGTGCACTGCTGCACGTGCGTGTGTTTTACAGCAATTCTTATGGGAGGCTGCCGGGGGCTTCCCGGTGGGAAGACGTCTCGCAGGGGCTGCAGGTGGGGTGCTGGGGGCCGGGCGGTGACGGGGACGCTCTGCCCCGCAGAGAAGCTGCAGCCAGGACTGGCCACGAAACGGCCCCTCCCTGGAGGTGCTGTGTGCACGGCGCTCCATCTGACACGTCACACCCGGTGGGGTCCTCACCTCGACCCTCACAACAATCTGGGAGGTGTGCTCCTGTCACTGCCTCTGTCCCGTAAATAAAGAAGTGATACGCAGAGCCGTCCCCACTGCCCTCGAGCCGCCCTCTCGAATCCCACGCCGCCTGCATCTCCTGTGAGATGCTCCCCTAAGCAGGAGCCGAGGAACTGAGAAAGCGTGGGGAATTGACGGGATGAAAACGGGAAGGCCCGTGCCGGGGATCTACCGGGGCCCGAAGGCACCAAAGCAGAGCTACGTCCACACGGGCCCAGGAGACTGTCGGGTTCCTTCTGACCACACCCTACTCCCCAACCTCAGAGGACCCGGGGCAGACCTGGGAGAGGCTGCAATGAGCCGCGTGACAGTCACATCCCTGGGGCCTGAGCACTTGCCCTTATCTGGAAGAGGAGCCCTTGAGATGGGGCCGTCGCCTGGAGCATCCGGGTGGGTGGGGGTACTGAACGGAACCGCAGGGTTAGATGTTCCCCTTGTAAATGTCAGGTACACAGATGAGACTCTCCTTACGCCTGCAGGAGACTCTCGGACTTTTCATCATTTCAAACTAACCAAAGAGGTAAAGCAGCAGCCCACGGTTCCTTCCTACGTGAGGGGGAGGCTGGGCAGGGGAGAGGCGGGCAGGGGAGAAGCGGCAGGGGAGAGGCGGGCAGGGGAGAGGCGGGCAGGGGAAGCCACGTGCACAGGCAGGGGTACAGGCAGGGGTGGGCATCCATAGTGACTGCCAGGGGGACACAGGGGGTCACAAACCCGTCTAAGGTGGCTGATGCTTCCAGGAGAGTGGGGAGGAGGACGGAGGGAGAGTGTGGCTGCAGCTATTTATATAATGCATAAATGCATTCAATAATTCAATATATACCTAATAGTCTTGATTCTCACAGGTCAGGTTTAGATTCGAGCAGAAAGTACGGAGAGTTCCGTTCACCCCTTCTCACACACACAGTCCCCTGTGTTTACCATTAGTGAGGTCCACCTGCCACGACCGACGAACCAACACCCACATCATTAACTGGAGTCCGCGTTTCAGTTTAGGGCTCACTCTTCGTGTCATTCGCATGTACGAGTCTGGGCAAATGTGTGTCATGTATCCACCATCATGGTATCGTTGTAGCGGTGCTTTTAGTTTGTTTAATTTCTTTTAAAACAGAGAGGTAAAGAATGTGTGTCAAAATAACAACGTCTGCTCAGTCACAGTGGTGAATACTTAAACATCAATGATTTTTGTACTGCGATATCTCCCGGATATTTCACTTTTTAACAAACGTGTTGCCTGTGCATAAGCAGGTGCCTCGAAGAGCAGCCGCGCGGAGAAGTCACGGCCCGTCCTCCCCCGGCGCCGGGCGGCGCAGACGGAAATCCACCTGCAGGGACGAAGGCCTGGGAAGCCTGAGGCCGGTTCCCTGAGCCCTCCCCGACTCCCCGTCCAGAGGGGGCTGGCAGACGCCCTGTGGGGTTGCGGGAAACACTCTCCATGCAGGAGGAGCGTGCCCACATGGGGTCCCCACACTCAGCGCGAGCGGGGCTCACCGCTGTGGCCGCGGGTTTGGACAAACGCAGCCAGCGAGGCAGAGTGGGCCCTACACAAGGATGAGGACCCCGGAACCTCCTCCCCGGGCGAGAGGGGCCAGGGGACAGGGCGCCCGTGTTATCAGCTCTGCAACCCCAACCCGATCCCCAGGGGCCCGGCAGCTTGTCCCCGGGACAGGCAGAGTTGCGCCCTGAGTGGCCGTCACCCTGTGCCTTCCCAGCGCCCCCAGGGGTGACCTCAAGGGGGGCTGCAGGGAGGGGTGCAGAGCACATCGTCTCACATGGACACTTTTTTAAGAAATCAAAACAGCCCCTCGGAAAGCAGAGGTTCCTGGGAGCACGGGCAGCCACCTGGGGACCCCGTTCGCAGCCGCCGACCTGCCAGGCTGGCAGCTCCCCCACGGTAAAGGCTGCAAGCTTTGCGGAGGCAAGCGTGCGCAGAGCCGGCGGCGCCCACGGCCAGGTCTGTGGGAACCGAAGATGCGCTGGGCCCCGGCTCTGGGCCTGCCGGCCTTTGGCAGCAGACAGTGGCCACCCTGGCCGGAAAGACAGATTCTGGCCCTGTAAGAGGAATGTGAAAATTAGTATTCGAGGCAGTGGGAGGTGTTAAAACTAAGGGACCACTCAACTGGCACTAAACGAGCCGCGTCTCACACAGGGGTAGTCCGTGCCACGCCAGGACCACCGGCCACGGTGAAGGGTTTGGGAAGGGAGAACACTGGGATTCGTAGACGTGGCCCCTGGGGTCCGAGGCCATGGGGGAGGTTGGCCCTGGACGGTGACTTGGCCGATGGGCCACCTTCCCGGCAGGCCTGGCCACATCCACCAAGGACAGAATGACCCTGCAGTGTGGTAGGTTCTCAAGTTCAAGCACAAAACGCATTTCCCCACTCTCATTTTCAGCTTGACTGACTTTCTCAAGTGCTGTTTTAAAGCTTCCCCCTCCTGCCCCAGGAAGATGGTTTACTTAGAGCCAGTTCTTCCTGGATTGCGCCGTGATTCCAGGGGCTTCCGGGGTTAAGCCGTGATTTCGTGGCATTGGGGCGGGGGGTGCCCTGTTTGTGCCTGGGCCACCAGTCCTCCCGGTCCCCTCTGGGATGTGTCTCTGCACTTCCAGGAGGCGAGGAGACAGGAAACTTCTGGAAGCGGCCACCACCCCACCACCACTCCATCCGCATGGACACCCCAGCAGCCACAGCCCGGGAGCCTGTGCCCTTTGAAGGCGCTGTGGGGAGTGGGCGGGACATCTCCTGCCCCCCCAACCGTCCCTCACGCCCTCTTCTGTTTTTATAACCCCCAAGCCCGGGTGAACCTCTTCTCGCTGCCTGTGCCCAGACGATCTGCTTCCAAGGTCCCCGCCCCCGCTCCAGACCCGGGCTACTGGGGAGGGAAGAGCCAGGAGGACTCGGCCGTGTCACCTTGTCACCCTGGGCACCCTCCCCGCCGACGCACGGAGCTCGAGCAGAGACCCGCCTGGGTGAGAGCTCGGGCCAGCTGACCCGCAAAGTGTTTCTCCCGTGGCTGTGTGGACGCCCGCCCGGCTCCTCCCTGGGTCCGAGTGGTCTAGGGAGGGCCCTGGGTCCGGACACCTCGTCACAGGCCTGAACCACGTCCCAGCCGCACGGGAGGTTCGCCGCAGAGGCCTGTCCAGCTGCGCTACCGAGCGTGCCGGGCCCTGTGCCTTTAGTAGGGGATGGGCCCCCGGCTGGTGGCTTTGCTTATGCAGGCACAGGGTCCCCGAGGGTGACTGGGCCAGCACTGTGGCCTTTCCTGGGCCTCGAGGGGCCCCAGGAGAGCAGGACAAGGGCAGTAAAGACAGAGCCACACGGCAAGGGACATAGACAGAGGCAGGTGGGGAGGGAGAGTTCGCTGGAGCCAGACGCTCTCCGAGGTGCTGAGCAGGGAGTGTTGTGGCAAAGTCACAGCTGGTGCTACAGCTCTTGACCCGGGGAAAGAACCGAGAGGCACAAAGAACCAAGCGGCACACGAAGAGTCGGAGAACAGCCTTTATTCAGCCAGCAGGCTCAGCGCAGCTACTGTTACAGCTCTCCTCTCCTCTTCTGATTTTCTGACCCTCCTTCGTTGTTCTCCTCCTGCTTTTATACCCTTGGTAGGACTCAAAAAGCGTCCAATCAACTACAAGCTTTAACATCCAATCAGCAACAGTGAGATTCAAAAATTACCCAATCAGGATCACGAGAGCTGCACAGCCGGATAATAGGAGGTGGCCAAGCACGGAGCATGGCCGGGGACAGAGGATGTCTGCGTGCGGGGCTGGAAGCAGGCGGCGGCATGTGGGCCCGGTGGCATTCCAGCACTCGGATCCCCATCGGCTCTACAGCGGGGCCCAGCCCCAGCCCCGTGCCCTCCAACCGGCCACACGCAGCCCTGGCCCACGGGGATGTGGAGCGACGGAGAGGCGGCAAGTGGCAGCGTTCCTGTGCCGGATGTTTTCCGCATCAGGAGGAGCAAAGGGACGGGTGTCCCTGGGGACAGGGACACCCAGAGAGGCCTGGGCACTGCTTCCGGGCGTGATGTGGTGGCTGCTTCCCATCGGAGGCACTCGGTGAACCGCACAGCCCAAGAAGGCCGGGGGAGGCGGGGAGGATGGAATTCCAGGAGGCAGCGAGGAGGGAGGAAGCAGGCGGGGTTGAGCCTGCAGACATTCTCAGGCGCCGCTGTGAGAGCTCTGCCAAAATGCCGTGTCCAAGCACGAATCCTTTGTGATTTTCACTGCCGGACACCTCTGACCTTTCTGCCGCTGTGACTGCCGTGGCCTGCCCTGCGGTGGCCTCTCCGCGCCGTCCCCGCGACCCCAGGGCCCCGCTGGCTCTGGCGTGGTCGCTGGGCCGTGGCTCCAGGCAGAGTGTTAATTACCGGGGTTTTCTAAGTCACAAGAGCTGCCGCACGCTAGGGAGCCAGCAGGGTGGAAGGACGTGGGGGAAACGCCCTCCTGGGACGCGGGAGCCAGCACAGGGGCACAGCCCGAGGAGGGGAGCAGCCCCGGCCACCGCCCAGAGGGAGGGGCTGCATCTATCGAGGCCTGAAGGATCTGGAAGCTGCTGAAGACGATGTGGCAAAGAGAGAACTTGGGGGGGCGCTGGGCCCAGTAGCTGCCGGGGGCGGGCAGCAGTGACAGCCGGGTGGGGGGCCCGCGGGGGGGCTGGGCCACTCCCCCACCCCCCATCCTGGCAGCGCACCCCTGCCTGACACAGCCAGTGCCCATAGACGTTTGCTCAGAGAATTAATACTTTCACCGGGGTTTTCTCAATCGTCTAATGCTCTTTACAGCCGTAACACATGCACAGACTTCCTGAAACATATTTATTTCACTCCATCGAACGCACTTATTTTTACCCTTCTCCTGCGCATCTACTTGACACACGTGGGGATTGGAAAGACGCTGGCCGGAGCTCAGAACACAGGACTTGTAGGAATGCGCTTGCCTGTGGATTCGGGGCTGTGCCGAGGGTTTTCCGTCGCTGTAGACAACGCTCAGCATAACTCCCACGGCCGTGCCATGAAGGGAAGAAACACATACTGGAGTGACATGACGATACGTCATGTCTGAAAGGAATGTTGCAAAAGCAAAATGACGCTGTGGAAATCGAGAAGGAAAAGTCGTGTTTGACTCACGCCGAGGCCACAGGCACCCCCGCGGGGTGAGGGTCTGTCTGTCTGTGGGGCACCTGCCAGGGGAGCGGCCCGCCACGCCCACACAGCCCTGCGTGGTGGCGTCTGCTCCACGTATTGCCCCAAATCCCCCAACTAAGTGACAAGGGCCTTTCTCTCCCGGCCCTGGGCTGCGAGGTAAGCCCCACGGCACACTCCGGAAAGACTAAAGTGGAACGGGATTTGCAAACACAAACTCCCAGTCCTGCCACACGGCCGCTGCCCAGCCCCGGCCGTGGACAGGCGGGCTGGCGTGGCCCCCGACACTGCAGGAAACACTCGTGTGCAAAGCTCAGACACCTGGCACCTCCGGGGAGGAGGGCAGGAAAACTTGAAAAGGGCTTTGAATTTCTGGACACACAATTTTACATAGGGACGAAATATCCTACCCCAAGCCCCACTCTTCAGCTCAGAATTTAACATCTTTCTGGGACGATTTTAACAGTTTTCTAATTCAGTGGAGAGCCGGGACTTCCACCGCCACCCAGCAGTGACAAGGCCATTGTGCCACCGAGGTGTCCACAGAGGACCGGGAGGAGGGTGATGAGGGAGCACCAGCTTCCAGGCGGGGGTCCAGACAGCACCTGCCGGGAGTCAGAGTCGGCCCTAGCACCCTGCCCAGCAGCACCGGGAGCCAGTTCACCCCCCTGGTGTCCACAGAGGCCAAGTGGGGACCCTGAACTTGTACCCCGACTTGGCAGCACGGGTGGCACCCTCCTTCCCTGGCAAAGCACGCCGAACAGACTTAAACAGGGTCAGGCATCATACCATCATACTCCAGTTCTCTATTCCTGCCATACCAATTACCAGTAACATCTCCAACTGAACGAGAAAAGACACGAACAAACAAAAATAACCAGATGACAGACAGGTTAGAATCACCTAACGAGGCCGGGCGCGGTGGCTCACGCCTGTAATCTTAGCACTCTGGGAGGCCGAGGCGGGAGGATCGCTTTGAGCTCAGGAGTTCGAGACCAGCCTGTGCAAGAGCAAGATCCCCGTCTCTACTATAAATACAAAGAAATGAGCCAAACAACTAAAAATAGAAAAAAATTAGCCGGGCGCGATGGTGCATGCCTATAGTCCCAGCTACTCGGGAGGCTGAGGCAGGAGGATTGCTTGAGCCCAGGAGTTTGAGGTTGCTGTGAGCGAGGCTGATGCCACGGCACTCACTCTAGCCCGGGCAACAGAGTGAGACACTGTCTCAAAAAAAAAAAAAAAAAAGAAACGAAACACCTAACAAAAATGTTTAAGGGGCCATGATAAAAATACATGAAGGAGCAATGGCAGAAACACCAGAAAATTACCACATACACACACAAAATTGGATAATTTTTTTTCTAATAGAAAAATAGTTAATGCTTCATAAATTTTAAAGTAGTCATATGAAATAATTATGCTACCATAAAAAGATGTATATTTTATTTTTTTTACTTTACTTTAAAACTCAAATGATATAGTATAATTTATGGGGCAATTTATTTGATAGTACTGCAAATTAACCAAGAAATTCCAAAATATTTATGAAGAGTTGTCTTTGTTTTAAATTTAGGATTTGCAGCTGTAATTGCCTTTGTCAAACTTCTCGTACAGAATAAGAAGTCAAAGTTTTATTAGAGTTTGGTCAAGGAGAGATAAAGTAGTTGGCAATCAAGGATACTTTTTAATGTGTTATTAAATTTCTAAAAGCACCAAATAATTTAAAAATAAGAAAAGTTGGGAATACACACAAATGAGGAAGAAAAAAGGGGACAAGTTAAAAGCTAAGAAAACCTCACACTGAGATGTGTACCTATTGCTCTTTCAAGCACGATGGGAAAAATCAAACCAAAGTCCTAAATATAATTTACAGGTATTTTTTGTTTTCCTCCCAGGCTGGTGATTTACAAGATGCATGTGGCTTAAAGAAACAACGGTGATCTAGCACCTCTTGTATTTTCCTGGATAGAGCTGGAGCCCATTCTACTAAGTGAAGTATCCCAAGAATGGAAAAACAAGCACCACATGGACTCACCAGCAAACTGGTATTAATGGATCAACACCTCAGTGGACATATAGGAATAACATTTATCGAATGTAGGGCAGGTGGGAGGCGGGAGGAGGGGAGGGGTATGTACAAACACAATGAGTGAGATGGGCAACGTTTAAGGGATGGTCATGCTTGAAGCTCTGACTCCAGGGGGGAGAGGGGCATGGGCAATATACGTAACCTTAACATTTGTACCTCCGTAATATGCTGAAATTTAAAAAAAAGTAAATACACGACGGCCTGTTGCAGGATGCATTCCAGAAGCTTCTCTAGGTCTCTGCTAGCATGAGCCCCAGCTGCTAGGTCCCAGCCCACACTGGCCAACAGGCAGACTCTGGGCAGCCAGGACAGGGCTCATGCCCACGCCGGGCAATGCCCTGGCACAGTGACGGTGCCCGAGGCCACCAGGAACCCCCGTGCACCCGGCGCTGATCTGAGCCCGCGGCAAGCGCTGGCAACACCCGCAAGCGCGTTCTGCTTCCTCCATGTCTCCCCACTGCAGAATTGAGTCCAAGCACGATGGAACCCCTTGCCCAGGTCAAAAATCCAGACGGTGACTGCTTTGGGATTCGACCCTAGTCCAATACCCAGAGCCTATGCTCAAAGTTGCCCCCCTCCTGCTGCTCGTAGCAAAGACACCAGCAGACAGTGGATGCAAGTAAAAGCCTTTATTCCGAAATGTGCGTTTTCCTCTCCCTTTCTAGGGTTGAGGTGGGCTACCCCTTGTGTGCCCAACCAAAACCTGTCAGTGGGTTTCGACAATGGAACTAACGACCCTATGCCAGGCGCCCTGCTCGACTCCGGTAATTACCGTGTTTCCCTGAAAATAAGACAGGGTCTTAGATTTATTTTTCCTCAAGACGACACCCTAGGCCTTATTTTCAGGGGATGTGTTATTTTTTTTAAGTACACTACAGAAATCTACATTGATTCAAATATAGTTAAGTCTTCTTCTGGAACATCATCATCACTCTCCAAACCCCGAATTCCATCCTGAATTTCTTTCGACTCTATTTCCTTTAGAACCATTGGCCCCGATCTCTCACGTGGAGCACTAGAGCTCTCACCGGGCAGATGAGAAGGGCTGCTCGTCTTCTTTCCCGCTCCGAGACGACACGCATGGGTTGTGCAGATGCGCTGCGCAGCCACGCCCGTCACTAGGGCTTATTTTCGGGGTAGGGCTTCTATTGCGCAAATGCTTAGAGATCCTGCTAGGGCTTATGTTATGGGTAGGTCTTATTTTGGGGGAAACACGGTAGGAGACACTTTGTGGACCTATGGCCTTCGTGGCAGCTCCACTGCTCGGCGCCGGGGAAGAAACGAACCGTTGCCAGGTGCGTCGCTGCGGCGTCCGGAGGGCCGCAGCGCCAAGGGGCGTCCACAGAGGCAGAGGCCGACGCGGCCCCCGCAGCCGCAGGGCCCTGCGCGGAAGGTCCCACGCAGCTCTTCTGAGTGGCCCCCGTGAGCCCCTCTGACAGCATGATGAGGTCACAGGCCTTCCAGAACCGCGGGCCCCGGCCACAGCGGAGTCGGAGACACTCGCCGGGGCACAAGGGGTGTCCCCTGGAGTCCCCTCCCTGACGTGCTCTCGGGCCTGTCCCGCCTCGTAAGGGCCGTCTGCTCCTAACCGGGTCTGCACGGGTCGGCCAGCCGCCTCTGCAGAGCCTTGGGGGGGGGGGGGCGGGGCCTGGCGAGCCGGCGCCAGACCCCCTGGTGTTCGCCGCGGCCCTCCTGAGCCCCTCACGCCCCAGCACTCTGCTGGTGAGATTCGTGCTTTCACTTCTCGGTGACCTACGACCCCACGCCCGAGGTCCCCAGCCCCCAGGTGCCCTGCGTCTGCGGGCCGAGGAGTGTGACGCCGGCCACTGCTGTCAGGGTCCCAAAGGGCCTGGTGAGTCCCAGGTCCTGGAGCAGGACCGGATACGGACGCCTCATCTCACACTCACACCGCGTCCTGGAGGACGGGCCTGGCGCTGCCCTGAGCCCCGAAACCCCAATCCACCGTCACCTAGACCCTGCGCTCCAGGCGGTGCATGTGGGGCAGGCCCACCTGTCGGCCCAGGGCTGTCCTGCCACCCACACCAGATGGTATCTTGGTCTGACCCACACTGCACAAAGCCACTTCCACAAGGGACTCTGTCACCCTTCAGATCCCTGGGCTGACGGGGCACTGTGAGCACAAAGGCAGGCTCGTGGTCAGAACAGGTGCCAACTGCACAAAAACAAATCTCCGATCCTCCTGCCAAACATGGAAAGTGTCAGACACGAGCACTCCCTGTCCCTGGGAGGACGGGCTCATGCTCAGAGAAGAAGGGTGGCCCTGGGGCCTGGGCAGGGTGTGGATTCAGGACTCCAGCAGGATGCCCCTGGCTGCCGAGAGCAAATTGCAGGGTGAGGTGTGCACAGGGGACCCTGAACTTTGTGTGAGTCCAGGGGAGACCGTGGAGGAAAACGGTGAAGGAGGTGGTGCCTGCATTCTAGACGCATCTTGAAGCTGCAGCCAACAGCTTTGAGGAAACTATTCAAGACCAAAGAGAAGCCTAGCCTAAAAGCCTAAGGTTTCTACTCCCGCATCAGACTGTGCGCCCTTATCCCCCTCGGGCAACGGCTCCCAGAGCTTCGCTGCACCCAGGAGACCCCGCAATCTGATGCCCCCTTCAGCCATGAAGGACAAGGGGCACGAGGACAGCAGGGGACCTGATCAAAAGGCCGAGAGAGGAACCGACCACACCACCACGGCAGAAGGCCACCCAGGGCCAGCCCTGTGGACCAGGGACTCTGCGACCTCCTGTCACCAGGACTTGCTCCTGCTCCACCCTCAGGTCTTCAGCCCTGAGCCACATCCTGACCTGGCGGAGCAGACGGAACCTCGCCCGGCACCCTGGACCTGCACACAGACGTGCAGGTGAGACTCCAGATGTGTCTCCCCGGGAACATGGGGACCAAGGGACCGTGGGTGGCCCACGCTCGATGGCCAACGGTGCCAGTGTTGCGAAGACAGCCACTCACCCCCCTTCCTAAAGATGTTTCTGCTTAATTGGTGCCGGGCCACACGGCGAGGACTCAGCTCCTGACCCCCCTGCAGCCAGCCGTGCCCAGGTCAAGCCCGGCGTGGGCAGCACGGGCCGTGCCCACCCAGGGGGCAGCGAGCCTGCTCTTTCCTCTCCTGCTCAGCCCGCCGTGGAGCAGGGTGGCCCGGTGGGACCGCAGGTTTCACCTGGGTCCTCAGGAGCCTGCTTACCGCCGGGGGGACCTGGGCCCTGACCCCCACGGGGCTGTGGTGCCCTCAGACCGCACGGTTGCACTGCAGGTATGATTTCCATCTGTCCAAGCGCTGCTATTTTGGCATCTGTCCCGCAGCAGCCCCATCCTGACAGTGAGGGACGGGCAGAGGTGGGGGGCGAGCCGTCAGCCGTAACGGAGGGTCGGCCGTTAGCAACAGCAGGGACGGGGCAGGTCTCAGGGGCAGCTGGGGCCAGTGCGGAGGGGACGGGATGGGACAGGGGAAGGGGGGCGGGCTCAGAGGAGTGAGCAGGTGGGTAGGGCCAGTGACACGGGAAAGGCGTTAGAGAATCGTGAGCTAAGAAATGACACGATCCTATCTGAGTGCTTATAGGATCTCTCTGGCTGCTCAGAGAACAGGCTGTTGGGAAATGGTTAGGTCAGGGAGGACCAGAGAGGATCAGGGAGGAGGGAGGATCAGAGAGGCCAGGGAGGATCAGGGAGGCCAGGGAGGACTAGAGAAGAGGGAGAAGGGAGGATCAGGGAGGAGGAAGGACCAGGGAGGAGGGAGGACCAAGGAAGAGGAAGAGCTAGGGGGAGGGAGGGCCGGGGAGGAGGGAAGAGAAGAAAGGATGGAGGAGGGCAAACCAA
>VSMD01040822.1:0-119545 GCA_008750895.1 Mirza zaza
CAAGTGCCCATCAATCCAAGAATGGATTAATAAAATGTGGTATATGTATACCATGGAGTACTATTCAGCTCTAAGAAACAACGGTGATATAGCACATCTTATATTTTCCTGGTTAGAGCTGGAACCCATACTACTAAGTGAAGTATCCCAAGAATGGAAAAACAAGCACCACATATATTCACCAGCAAACTGGTATTAACTGAGCAGCACCTAAGTGGACACATAGGTACTACAGTAATAGGGTATTGGACAGGGGGGAGGGGGGAGGAGGGCGGGTATATACATACATAATGAGTGAGATGTGCACCATCTGGGGGATGGTCATGCTGGAAACTCAGACTTGGGGGAGGGGGGAAGGGCATTTATTGAAACCTTATAATTTGTACCCCCATAATATGCTGAAATAAAAAAAAAAAAGTAACAAAAGGCATACCCCTAAATTAAAAAAGTGAAGATAGGTAAAGAGAGATCAGGTAATAAGAGGCATACCCCTAAATTAAATCTGCTCAGAGCAGAAGAGGTTGTTCAAAACAATCATGCCTTGGCTGAAGTCAAGGCTTTCAGAAATAGGGATAAGGAAAAAGATGATTCAGCAGTAAATAAGCAAAAGTTAGAAACATTTGCATATAGAAGCAAAACAAAATGTCTCTAATCTAAGAGAATCAGTGTTCCGCAAACAAGATTTTTGATAAAGATAAATATCTAAAAGATAAAGATAAATCAATAATAGGAGACACCTGTGACATTTGACATATGGGATAGATAGAAAGAAGATGAATAGGAGGCAGAATGAGCTACTCTGTCTTTTTTGAGGGATAAGGTATATTACTAGAACATGAATTTACATATTTTTAATAAATTAAGATACAGAGCATTCTCTATGTCAATGTGTCTGTCTGTGCTTTAGATTATGCCTGAGTCATCCAGAAAATGTACGTGGCTGTACGTGTGTGTATACACCCGAACTTCTGAGGCAGATGTTAAATTGTATTATTTTATATTGAATAGGTTGAGAAGTCTGAGCCACATGTTACATATTCTAGAAAGAATTATATTAAAAATTAAAATAAAAATAATCATGCTCAGAAATTTTAATTAATATTTAAAAGGTCTTGTCATATATTTGTAAAACCCAGCTTACCTGACTAATGCTTTAGCAGGCTATTACAAATTTTTATATTGTATTTTCACTTATTTCAATTAAAAATATTTTCTAATTTTCTTTGTACCCCTCCCCCAACAAAGAAGGAAGTTGGTTAATTCCGGAATATTGAGGTTTTTAAAGATGTATTTTTGTTACTGATTTCTTGTTTAATTTTATCATTATCCAAACTCATAAATTCATATCATTTTAATTATTTTAAAATCATTAAGGATTTTTTATGGCTCACTAAATGATCTTGTTGAAAGTTTCCTGTGTATCTAAAAGGAAGATATAACTTGCTGTTATTGGGTGGAACACCATTTAAATATCAGTTATGCAACTCAGGTGGTTCCATGAATTGGACCTGTCCTCACTTCAAAGCTACAAAAGAGAAAGCAGAAACAATGGAAAATTCACCTCCATTTGGGTCAGATAGGGACAAGGAGGAAGGGGAACAGAAGCTTTGTCTAGGGTATGTCCATTAAGGAACAGATGGCACTAGGAGATGCTTTGTCTAAAATAGGAAGAACAAATCAACCAGAAGGGGAGCTTCCAAAAAAAAAAGCAGGTGACATGTCAAAGTGGCTTCTAAGGACTGAACAGATGTTTGATCTATGACAGGGGGTCTCCAAGGACTGACCAACCAGAAGGGGTAGATAGGCAACTAAAGATATGAACAAGGCCACAAAAGTGGGTCTTTGGAGCATGTGTAGAAGTAAGGTAACAGCATCTAAAAGTGACCTACCCTCATTAACATAGTAAAAATCACTCCCACCAGCTCCATGACAATTTACAAATACCATGGCAGCCCCTGAAAATTGCCTTACAAGGATAGGAATGGGAGGACTCACCATTCTGGGAATTCTACACCTCTTTCCAAGACAAACCATGAATACCCTGCCCCCCCCCCCCACTTAACATAAAGTTAGGGCATCAGCATAAAGGGGGAAAATCTTGTTAAACACAGGGTCTCCTCCACTCTCAGGGGTTGACCCATTTCTTCTCTGAAATGTACTGTGCTTTAATAAACTTTGGCACTTTGCTTGATTACATCTGCTTAGTCTACTCATTTGCTCTTTCACCACTCTTCAGTACTGGGGACCAAAAACCCAGGGAACAAAGATGTGAGATCTGGTCCCCCCACCTGACACTCTCTCCCACAATCAGCCCAGTTTTACATCCCTTTTGCAGTCAGAGTTCTTAGCCAGTCGCTTTTCATGATGACACCACAACACTCTTTTTAAACTGAAAAAAATTTAAATAAAAAAAGACTAATGGCAGAAGTTAAATATTGTTTTCTGAATATCAACTATAAATCAAGCCTTTATGTACACTGTCTCATTTACTCTACATGAAAATATTTATGCATTTTTAATTATTACCCCCATTTTGGAGATAATGATGTGAGTTTAAAAAATTAAATAACTTGACCAAATTCATTCAATTAAAAATAAAAAGAATTAAGATTTGAACATAGGTTGCCGGCCAACTCTGTGTATCTATGTTCTCATCAACATTCACAGCTTTTGGAAAGTTACAAGAAATGCTTCACAGAATTACTCTTTAACCACGTTCACTTTCATCAGAATATAATACTCCTGAACTGATATATTTGAGAATACATAAAAAAAGTTTTCAAAATAATTTCTGAAAATAGCTTCAATCTTTACAAGTAGTTTAGTAACCAGTTTTTTATTTAAATAATTACTAGCACATTCCAAATAAAATACAACCTATCCATAACAATTTTAGGAGCACGTTCCTTCGAAGACATCTGATTAATTTCTTTAATAATTAAATGAGGGAAGAATATGGCAGTAGTGGAAATGTTGTAATTTTAATGAGGGACTCATGAATATCTGCATATTTTAGCCATGTGAAAGGCTGATATAAATGCCAAATTTATGTAAATAAAAATACCAAATGTATACAAACAAAACTTGATTATCATTCAAATATTCTGGGAGCATAATTTTATAAAGGAGTTACCTATTTACAAAATAGATGTGTAATACCTCTAGTCATGCCTCCTGGTCTTTATGCACCTATTTTAGTATTATATCTAAAATAATACTTAGCACTTTTGTTGGATTCCCAAGGTGCCATAGTCTCCTATTGAATAATATGACATGTCTATAAAAGCTTTAATTTTTTTTCTAATTGATCTTCAGTTAGTAACAGTTCTAAAATATTGTGTCTCTGTGATAAAGAAATTAATGCCTCAATTGAGCAAATCATTATCAACATACCTAACTTCCAAAACATGACTCCCACTGTACACATAAAACTTCTTTTGTAAAGTGAGCAATAACATTTTTACATATTTGCTTTTAAAGTTTGAATCTTTATAAAGCAAGTTTTTCTTTATTTCAAGAAAAATATTCTCATTTTTTTGTACTCAGGTTACCAAAAACATAATATATTTCAAGCTCCGATTCATAAGGGTATCACACTAGGTAGTTACTTCTAGCATCTGTTTGTTATAAAGTTCAGTATACCCTGAAGACAAACCTTTCATAAACATTGAACACAAGAAACACTATTCTTATTAAATCGGGCTGCATGAATAATACAGAAGTCATGAATTTAAATTATTACTGATATTCAGAGAAAATGGGAGTATTTCAGCCTTTCAATAAGAATGCCACTTTATTTCTAGAAAATGAAGTTATTAAGTTGTAAATCAGAGCCATGCCAGGGCACCAAGCTATTCATGATTCTCAAACCACTCTAAGGTATTTCAGAAATACTGTTCTACATTATATATCCCCTCAAAAGAATAAGTTTACTTTCGCAAGACAAAGAAAGTCTTTCAAATGGTTTGTTTGGCATTTTCTTATTTTTATAAATAGGCAGAATAAAATATGTAGCAGGTGCTGAAATATACACCTGACCTAAAATATGTGTGTAGATGTATTCATGAACGTCTATCAAGTCCTATAATTTAACACAGATTTGGGGCACAGTCTACTTTTTTAATGAAGTTATCTAATTTAAGCAATTTTTTTCTCAACCTCCAAATGTTCCCACTATGTTTTTTGCTACATTGAAACTGAAGTAGTGCAGGATTCTGTGAGCTGTATTTGTAAGAAGTCCCTGGGATCCAGCAAGTAAGAAGGTGAAAATCATTGTTTATATTGTTAACCATGCATGTAATGCTGTCTTCCTTCTTCTTTTCTACCAAAATTGAAATATTGCTCCACAATTCAGTTAAGTATGAAAATATGGAAAGTTTAGGGGGTTTTAGGGTTAGAGCAACCTGAGTTTCGATTACCTCTTTTCTCTATACTTGCAATGGGGCCAATGTGACTTTTGGCACATGATTTTGCTCTCAGAGCCTCAGTTCTCTGAGATGGAAATATCAGCCAGTACTATCTTCATGAGTATGTGTCTAAGGTCCATGAAACTTAAATTATTATTTTCTCAGACTCTCAGAGCCCCAAGTGTCTGAATCTATTATTGCTTTATACTTCTAGCTCTTACTGATCGGATACAGAAAGGGTCCCTTACAACTTCTCAGAGCAGAACCAATGATGAAACAAACTTTTATTTACTTAATCTATGAATATTTGGGGTCTTTATGTAATAGAAACAAATTATATTCTTACCAATATGCTTATATGTCATGTAAAAATTATGTAGATAAAACAAACAGAAAGTAAAGACAAAGCTTACCACACCTGGTTCCAGCATGTATTGTCCTCCATTTCTCTGTCTCTTGTTTGACCTATCTTCATTCTGTCTGCCTACAGTCTGACTTATCATGTGGCAGAACATAGCCATGGATGACACCAGAGCTCCATACTCTGAGTTTCTTAAATTCTCTAAACCTCAGTTGACTTCCTATTAACTTGAAGTTAATCTGAATAATAATGTTTAATTCATGATGAGAGAGAGAAGTCTGTAGAGTATCTAGAACAATTCTTGGTTCAAAGTTCCTGGGGAAAAAAATAATCTTCTTTTTTTGGCCTGAAGAAACTTAATGTCTAGCAAAAATTGTCACATTAAGATAAAGGGAAAACTTTTAGTATTGACAGAAGAATATTAAAATAAATTTTGGTTCTTTTTCTTGTTCTTTCTCAAAAATGAGATGTGACCTTTTTAGACATTTTTATAACATTGGGTTAAAGTAGAAGGCTAACATTTTAAGATGTTACTCCTATAATTGTCATGACTATATCTTGCATTAATATTCAATTCAACTCTAAGAATTCTATATACTGCAGTAGTAGATGTGGATGCCTGAAATATCTACTATTGGTAAAAAGAAAAAATATGGGTTACTGCTACAGAAACCATAGTGAAATGTGAAATGGTCTAAATATCTTTGCATATGAAACCATAGACGACAACATATGGTAATTTTATCTCCAAATTATTTGATGTAATATTAAATCATCAACTTTGGTACTATTCTTTTGTTCAAAACTACAATGTATTCATGAGCCTCTCTCCCTTTACAGAAAAATTGAATTACATATCTGAATGAAATAAAAAATTCCTTTCTATCTGAGAGTTTCAATCCACCATTGCCCTACAGAACTGTGCTAGTGATAAACATCTATTGAGAGACTTGAGTTCAAAAGCAGAGACACTCGAGGAAATGATTTATTCTAAGTGTTTGTGAATATTCAAGTGATTCTCCTAAATGACTTAGGTGGAGTGGTGTAGGAAAATGAGAAACTGAAAAAGTATCTTGAGGAAGCTTGAATACATTAATTTTGTAGGCAGAAAATTAGGCTTATAGGATATATATCTCCATAGGCTGAGGAAGTACAAAGGCTGTTGATTTTTATGCCAGATATTCAAATTTATGGTAAAGAAAGATAATGAAATGAGAAGAAATGAAATATTTTATAGCAAAAATCATCTTCAATTTGCATAAAAAGACTTGACTTTCTAGGCCCAGCAAGGACATTCTACTAGCAATGTGATATTGATACATGATTCTAAATTAATGCCTTTTATCTGAGTCTCTGATTGAACCTGGATTTCCAGTTTCATCTTTGACATGGAAAGATCATGGAAGTGATCACTGATGTCCTTTCAATAAGAAACAGCTGGGCAAACTGGAAATCAGTGACTTTCCATGGACCCATCAGTAAACTGAGGTTGCAGAGCAAACTGCCATGCTGCAATCTGGAGGGACAGGTGAAACTAAAGTCACGGCCAAGATCTATATACCTGGAACAGAAGCTACTGGAATCATAAGGTGGTAGCAACACTTTCACAGTAAATTTTACCAATTGCAAGAGACTGGGTGTAGAATGAGAAACTTTTGAAAGTCACAGTCATTGGGGTGCGTACAAACTTCAGTATCTCACTGAAGACCTAAGAAAGATTTCTGAATGGTTCTAGCAGGGGAAGGGGAAGAACAACCATTGTGAACTATGTCCAGAACCTTCACCATAACAAAACCTACTCTCTAGGGAAAAGACTTCACCAGAGCCTCATTCCACTATTCTTCCCACCATATGCCCCTCTAGTCCTACTATCTCACCTATGGTGGGGGTATTAACAGGGTCAGGACTTCAAGAGTATATACTGAAAAGATAACACCCAGGAAGCAGGAACAGGGAAAAAGAAAACACTACTACTGGAGAAATATTTAGAAGGTCACAGGCTAGACACACGGACCCACTAAAACACTGAGATTTAATCTAAAGGATATAGAATGCAAAGGGGGAAAATAAATCAAATAGAACAGAACACACAAAAAATGTGGTACCATACAAAAACTTTTAAAATATAGGTAATCGAAATACCAGAGGAGAGAAACAAAAAAGAGAAAAGGGAGCAAAGGAAATTCTTGGAGTAATAATGGTGAGGAATTTTCCAAAATTGATGACAGACTTCAAACCACAAATCCAGGAAACTCAGAGAGCACCAAACAGGGTAAATACCAACATATTAATCCTAGCCATATCATGTTCAAACAGCAAAACACCAAAGAAAAAGAAAAAAATCTTGAAATAAACCAGTTGGGGGAAAGGACATTGTGATTGTAGAATAGCATATAACTATTCCAGCCGAATTCTCATCTGAAACCATGCAAGCAAGAAGAGAATAGCATGAAGTATTTAAAATGTTGAAAATAAAAGCTCCACTAATCTAGAATTCTGTACCAGTGAAATTGTCCTTTGAAATGAAACAAAAATGAAGACTTTCTCAGAAAAACAGAAATTGAGGTATTTGTCATCAGCAGATATACCTCACAAGAAATGCTAAAAAACGTTCTTCAGGCAGAAAAAAATTATATAGATCTGAAACTTGGATTCTCATAAAAAAAGAAAGAGTATTGGAGGAAGAATAAATGAAGATAAAATAACACCCTTTTAAATTCTTTTTTAATTTATTTAAATAGATTTAGGGGGTACAAGTGGTTTTTTTGTTACATGGCCAAATTGCATAGTGGGGAAGTGTAGGCTTTTTATATAGCTGTCACCCGAACAGTGTACATACATTGTATCCAATAGGTGATTTTTCATCATTCTTTATTATTGACCTAAAAGAAAATTATTTAAAGTGATACTAACAATGTATTATATAATTATGGCATGATATCAATGTCACAAGGAATGAAATGGTAGAATTAGGAAGACTCTAATATAAGATAACTGCACTATGTGTGAGGTAGTATAGTGTTATTTGAAAGTAGACATATATTAGTTTAAAATGTATATTGTAAACACTAGGGCAACCACTAAAATTTTTTTTAAGTATAGTTGATATACTAAGAGAGGAGATAAAATAGGATCACATAAATTGCTCACTCAAAACCAAAGAAGGGAAGAAAAGAGGGGGTCAAAAGAAACAAAAAATGAATGTAACATATAGGGAATAATTACAAAAATGGTAAATATTAATTCAACTTTATCAATAATCATATTAAGCTCAAATGTTTTAAATATACCAGTTAGAAGACAGAGAATATCAGATTTAAAAACCAAACTATATGTTGTCCACAAGAAACTCACTTTATGTAAATGACTCAGATTCAAAGTGAAGGGGTAGAGAAAGATACACCATGTCAGCACCAATCCAAAGAAAGCTGGACTAGCTGTACTAATTTCAGAAAAAGAATACTTCAGAACAAGAAAAATTATCACAAATAACAGAACAACATTACATAAAGGGGTCAATTATATTAATCCTAAATGTGCATGCACCTAAAAGGAGAGCACTGAAGAGTTTGTAAAGAAAAAATTAATAGAACTGAAAGGAGAAATAGACAATTCTATTTTATTATAGTTGAAGTCATCAAGCCCCTCTTGTCAGTAATGGACTGATAAAACAGGCATAAAATCAGTAGATAGTTGGAGAGAGCTAGCTCCCTAAATAGATAAAAATATAGATAGATGTTAGATGATGATAATGATGATGACAGACAGATAGTTAGAATAATATGCTATAGTGATTGGGCTAGGTTTGCTAGCTATGTGATTTTCTGTTACCTAAAGTTCAGCTTTACAATCATATAATAGGAATAATAGCAGTATCTAATGATGTGTACGTTGTTTGAAGGTTAAATAAGAAATTGCAGGTGAACTACTTATCAGAGTACTTGACACATAGTAAATTTTTGGTGAAATATAACCTCAGCATTTACATAAAAGCATCATAAATTTCTTCATACAAGTGACTGTTGCTAATAATTGCTAACCTCAAAGCAAATACAATGTTTGTTCACTCTCTTTCCAGCTTTTTGACCTGAAGCTATTTGAAGTTGCTCTGCTATATTCTTCCTTTTCCAGAAAGAATTATAGCACTTAAGAAGAGAAAAAACAAATGAGACAAAATTATAATTAACCCATATGTAAAATAGGATTTGGTATCAAGTATGCACCTTTAACAATATGAAGGGGAAAACTGATTCTGAAGTCAGTTGTTTCACTTTAGAGTAACAATGTTAGAAAGATTACCAACATACTCTTAAAATGTATAATCAAAAGTAAGTTTGGGTGTACTTTAGAATAAGTAAGAGTGGAGTTGGTGAGTTCCTAATACAAAGATATGCCAAGTGCTTGAGGTGATGGATGCCCCAATTGCCCTGATTTGATTATCATATATTGTATGCCTGTATTAAAACATCACATGTGCCTTATATAGACAACTATAAATGTACCCATTATAATTTTAAAAATCAAATTTAAAAAGATATATTAATTTTGTGTAATCGCCCAAAATGTGTATTTTTGCATATTAGGCTAATAGATAAATATTATTTAGAACTTAAGGAAAGTATTTTTCACAATAATTCTAAGAGGAATTTCTGGGTGACTTATTCCTCAAGTACCAAATTAAATTGAACTATTTTTTAAAAACCTCTTAGCCCCATAAATTTGAACCTAATTACACCTCTCAGGTTAAATGCAAATAAGCCTCCAAGGAAAATTGTATGAGTCTCTGTAGCTTAGGCATATACTATCACAAATTTGCTTACAGTATGAAAATGCAAAATAATGTTATATGTCAAACAAATAAATTTATACCTGAATATAATGATTATAGCTAAGACACAATTTGTGTTATTCAAACAATTTTAAACTTTGTTCAATAAAATTTTAATAAAGTTTTATTTTCAGATGCCAAAAGTATTTAAACTGCATGATTTTAGATTCTCTGCCTGAAAGTTGGACATGTAACAGAAACAATATAAAAAGAGATATAAAATACCACATTTGGATATTCATTTTGGATTATTGCCTTTCATGAATCTATTTTCTTCCAACTCATAAAATCCATAAAGCTGTCAGAATAAATTGAATTCTTATTTTTGTACTACTTTGAGTAATGTACCCTCACAACAGAGTTAATATTGACAAAATAAGTATATTTTGATAAACACTACAAGAATAAAAAAATCTATTTTTAGTAATTTCCACAATGCATGAAAGTGAAGTAAAAAGCACTGGTTATCACTGCACAAATATAAGAATCAATAAGTTGTATTTATGGTGCAATTGTTAGAAATATATTGATTTAGGTTTTCTTTTTCTCCTAAATTCCTTAGTAAACTTTCTTAAGAATAGCAAATTCCTTTCAGCCTCTCTAAAATCTAGCACTTCAACTTACTCATTAGTTTCTCATTTGCTGGCACCATGGTGCATAATTTCTTTTCACTTTCCCTTAAAATCCTGACAGTCTCACCAGGGTTCCTGTTGAAGACCAGAAATAAATGGCTTGGAAACACCATTATACTGTCAGAGCCCACACAAAAGAAAGTAGAAAGGAGTGAGCTCATTTTGAATGATGGAAATACCAGTGGGATGTTTGTCTACAAACTAGAATTTTCAAGAAGTATCAAATATCATTTGCCCTTCAAAAGTGTTTTCTCTTTTCAGAGAAAAAAGGCCACCTAAATAAAAGAGTTAGGTAAGTTTTATTTCTTCATTAGTAAATTAAAATGGACAATTTCTTTTATCAACTCTTTGAAGAACAATAATAATATTATCGAATAGTTAAATTTCTGACTAGAATGTAGGCTATGCTTGAAATATGTGTTTCTTTCCAGTGACCGATGCTTTGTCTGCCAGATGGAGGACATAATACAAAGTCAAAGTAAAATATAAATTTACAACCAATAAAATCTTTAGAGTTCCATTCTGGGCACACAAAACCACACAAGTTAAGAATATAGTAATGGCAAAATAACTAGTGATTTTTCTTGAGCTGAGAGTAGAATTTTTGAGTTAAAAAATGTGCATTTTTCAAATTTACTAAATATTATCAAATTACTTAACAAGTTGTGCCAGTGATGTTCCCATTATTATGGTTTAGAAAAGTTTGTTTCTCCACAATTTCACCAAAGCTTGGTGTTAGCTAATTTTTTCATTTTTCCTATACCATGCCAATGAGTCCAAAAAATTATCTTATTGTTTTAATTTGCATTTTCCCAAATATTATAAATAATAAGTATTAAATAATAAGTATTATAAATAATACTTGCAACTCTTGTTCACAACCATCTTCTGTGTTACATATTTTGCTCATTTTTTGATTCTGTTGTTGAGTTTTTCATATTAATTTTTAGGTATTGTGTATTAGTCCTCTGCCAAATATAGTGTTATGATTATTTTCTCCTAGTCGGTAGTTTTTCTACTAATTTTTAGTGTATCTTTCAGGAAAACATTTGTTAAGGTACTCAAATTATTACAAATTTTTATTTTAGCATTGTGACTTTGAGTCTTACTTAAGAAATGATTTACCACCACAAAGTCATATATTTTCTTGTAAAATTTTTTTCTCAGTTAGCTCTTTCATTTATTAGGAATTATTTCCTATATATTTGCTATAAGGTAGAATTTTAATTTTTTTTCCACATAGAAAAGCATTCTCTGCACTGTTGAATAGTGCATTCTCTTTTCACTGATCTACAATGCCTCCTAATACATGAGATTAAAATTCCATTTGTTCATGTCTCTGTTTCTGGAATTTTCATTAATTAAATTATTCTAGTTAACGTTTCTCTGCACCAATACCAACCTATCCAAATTGATAGAACTTTGTCATAAATCTTGATATCTGGAAGTTAAATTCCTCCACAAGTGCTGTATAGAATTTATTTGCCCTTTCAGAACCACATTCCACTTTTCTCCATCCTGTTTTATGTTTTTCTTACAATTGAACATTGGAATTTTACTTAGTAGACTTATTTTTTAGAACAGTTTTAAATTTACAGAAAAATAGAGCATTTACTACAAATAGTTCCCATAAGCCTCTTTCTCTGCTCAGTTTCTCCAATTATTAACACCTTGCATTAGTGTAGTGCAGCCTTTTATAATGAATGAACTCATATCAATACATTATTATTAACTAAATTCATAGTTTAAATTCAGATTCAGTCTTTGTGTAATAAAGTTCTATGGGTCTTGACACATGCATAATATTATGTATCAACTGTTATATTATTATACAGAATAGTTTTTTGGTTTGCTCCTTTAAAGACAGGATCTTGCCATATTGTCCAGGCTAGCCTCAAACTCCTGGCCTCAAGCAATCCTCCCACCTTAGCCTCCCAAGTAGCTGAGACTACAGGTGACAGCCATCATGCCCAGCTCGAAATAGTTTTAATGTCCTAAATATCCCACCTGTTTCAACTATCCCTTCCTTCCTACACCCCTGAACTCCTAACTGTCTCCATAGTTTTGCCTCTTTCAGAATGTCATGTAGTTGAAATCATTCAGTAGCCTTTACAGACTGCCTTCTATCATTTAGCATTATGCATTTAAGTTTCATCTATTTTTTGTGACTTGATAGGTTTTTTATGTTTATTGCTGAATAATTACACATTGTATGAATGTACCATAGTTTGTTTATCTATTGAAGGATGTTTAAGTTGTTTTCAGTTTGGGGCAATTATGAATAAAGATACGATAAAAATTACTGTGCGTGTTTTTATATGGATATGTTTTTCAACTCAGCTAGGTAAATATCTAGGAAAGTGATTGACAGATCATATGGTAAGACTATGTTTAGCGTTATAGAAACTGCCAACTGTCTTCTAAAGTGGGTATACAATTTTGTATTCCCACTGGCAGTGAATGAGAATTCTTGTTGCTCCACATTTTTCCAGCATTAAGTATATTTTCAGTTTTATGTTTGTTTTTGTATTTTACCCATTCTAATAGGTATGTAATATGATGGTATCTCATTGTTAGTTTAGCTTGCACTTCCTACTGGCATATGATATTGAGCATTATTTGTTCATATGCTTATGTACCATTTCTGGCTGTTAAGAACCTTTGGCCATGTTTTGAAATAGGTTTTTCTTATTGTTGAGTTTTAATAGTTTCTTTTGGTGTTTTGAATACCAATCCTTTATCAGCCATGTGTTTTGCATATATTTGCTGCCAGTTGTGGCTTGTCTTTTTATTACCTTAGTGTCTTTCATAGAGCTGAAGTTTTTAATTTTAATACAGCCCAATTTATAAAATTTCTCTTCTATAACTTCTGGTGTTGTATCTAAAAAGTCATTGACAAACTCAAAGTCACCCAGATTTTTCCATATTATCTTCTAGAAGTATTATGATTTTACATTTCACATTTAGGTCTATGATACATTTTAAATTAAATTTTGTGAAAAGTATAATATCTTGGTCTAGCTTCATTTTTTTACATATGTTCTAGCACTATTTGTTGAAAGACAATCCTTTCTCCAATGACTTTTCTTTGTGCCTTTATCAGTGATCAGTTGACTATATTTGTGTTGGTCTCTTTCTGGGCTCTCGATTCTATTCTGTTAATTTATCTGTGTATCTTTTCGTCAATATCACACTGTGCTGATTTATATAGCTTTGTAGTGAATCTTAGAGTATTAACAGTACTCCCACTTTTTATTGCATTGGCTTTTCTGAATATTTTGCCTTTTTATATAAACTTTAAAGTCGGTTTGTCAATATCCACACAATAACTTGTTCAGATTATATTGAAATTGAATTGAATCTGTAGGACAAGTTGGAATTAATTGGCACCTTAACAATATTCTCTTCCTATCAAAAATATGGACTATCTATCCATTTAAATAGCTCTTCTTTGATTTCTTTCATCATAGTTTTATTGTTTTTCTTATATAGGTCCTATGCATATTTAGCTAGATTTATACCTAAGTACTCAAAATTTTTTGGTGTTAATGTTAAAAATATTATATTTTTCAAGTCAAATTCTATTTTTTACTGCTGGTATAGAGGAAAGCAATTGCTTTTTGTATATGAGCCTTATATCCTAAAACCTTTCTCTAATCACTTATTAGTTCCAGGTGGTTTTTCTTGTTATTGATTCTTTGAGATTCTCCACATAGACAATCATATCATCTGAGAACGTACAAGTTTTATTTCTTCCTTCTCAAGCTATATGTACATTTTATTTTATTTTCCCATTTTATTATAATATCTAGGGTTTCCAGTAGAGTGTTGATTAGAACTGGAGCTAGGAGGCATCTTACCTGATTCTAAGGGTGGAAATATCATATCTAATCATCAAGTACAATACTAGCAGTAGATTTTTGGATACTTTTTAAATATTGAGTTTAGGAAGTTTTTCTCAATTCCTTGTTTGCTGAAAATTTTATCATGAATGAGTGTTGGATTTTATAAAACTATTTTTCTGCATCTATCGATATGATCATATGATTTTTCTTCTTTAGCCTATGGATGTGATGAATTCTACTAATTGATTTGTTAATGTTGAACCAGCCCTTTATACCTGGAATATATCCCACTTTGTCATGTATAAATATTTTTGTACATGTTGTATTTGATTTGGTAATGTTTTGTTGAGGATGTTTGTATTTATGTTCATTAGAGATTGATCTGTTGTTTTTCTTTCCTGAAACACCTTTATTTGCTTTCAGTATTAGGATAATTGTGGCCTCATAGAATATAAGTTAGAAAGTAGTCCCTCTGGGTCTACTTTCTGGAAGAGAATGCCATGAATTGTTATAATTTCTTCTTTAAATGTTTGGTAGAATTCATCAGTGAAAACTTCTGGACCTGATGCTTTCACTTTATTGGATTTTATTAAAAATATTCTGCTATCATTTTTGAGGTGGCCATATAGTTTTTCACATATGATTTTATATTGATAAATTATTAGATATTTAACCATCCTTGCATACCTTATTAATCTCTAGATGGTCATAACATATCACACTATTTGCTAGTATTTTTTTCATCTAAGTAAACTTGGTCTATGGTTATTTTTTGTACTAGTCTCCTTATCTGTTTCTGATATTAGTATTACAGAGCATCAGAAAGTTTTGCAGTTTACCTTTTCAACTATTTGAACAGTTTGTATAAAATGGAAACCTTATCCATTCCTTGAAGCTTTAGTCAATTTCATGTGTAAAATTGTCTGGTTCTGATGTCTTAGGGTATAGCATATCTTGATTAATAGTTGAAGGTTTTAGTGCATTGTGAATTTTTAAAACTTTCTATTTTTGAAATAATTTTTGTATTCATTTTATTAAATTATTCATTACAGAATTTTTCAGATTTATTGACATGAACTTTTTCATTATATATATACATATATATTTATTCTCCACTGTAGCTCTAGTAATTCCTCTTTTTGATTCCAAATTAAAATGAACCATCCTTTGTTATTACTTTATTTTCCTAATCAGTCCTGCTAAAGATTTTTCTATTATATTTTCCTGCCTAAAGAATTAGTTCTTTTTTAGCTCTTTGAGGTATCTCCAAATTCTTTTCCACAGAGGTTGCACTAATTTGCAGTCCCATCAGCAGTGTAAAAGTGTTCCTGTCTCTCCACATCCTTGTCAGCATTTGTTGTTTTGGGATTTTTTTATACAGGCCAATCTCACTGGGGATATTATGAGGGTACAGACATTTTGGTTCCATTTTATATCATTGCCTCTCCCTAGCAGGGATTAGAGGCCTGCCCTTCCCCCGCACAATGCCCACCATGTCCTATAATTGTGAATTTACGCCCCCAACCCCTGTCCCTGGAGAATATTACTACCATGTGAGCACCATAGTGTTAATCAGTCAGTGCCAATTCGATGGCGAGTACAAGTGGAGCCCATTCTTCCAATCTTGTGTTACCTCACTTTGGATAATGGGCTCAAACTCAATCCAGGAAAATATAATAATAATATCCTGAAATAAAAACAAAAGAATTAGTTCTTGGTTTTGATGACACTCGGGTATACGTTGTGTGTTTGTTTCATTATTTTATGTGTTAGTAATTTCTGTTCTTATATTTATTATGTTCATTTTTCCATTTTCTTTGGGTACATTGTGTTCTTTTGAGTCTCTACACTAAATTTTTAGATCATGAAAATTTAATTTTTCTTGATTGAAAACACGAATGAAATTATGGCTAAAAAGTTCCAAAATTTTGACTTTTTATCATGTGTTTTCAAATTAACATGCTCATTATCATTTTGTTCTATTTTGTAATGCCTATTGATTTTTTTTCCCTCAAAGGCATGGGATTTCTTTCTCAGAAACATTATAAGTTTGACAAAATGTAGTGGTTTTCTGACTACTTTGTCAGTGATGCATGTCTCATTTAGCTATATTGTGTCAATCAACAAGGTCAGTATAATATTTATTGTTTGAAATGCCTAAAGATATTATCATTAAAAGATACATGTTTTTTATTTATAAATATACTATTTGTACATAAAATGATGTATTTTTTATACTAGGCTTCAGATATTTATTTATTTCTATTAGATAAGCATGGCTTAAATCTTTATTTGTATTATTATTGTTTATCTCTTGATTCTTATTAGAAATACATTAAAATGTCTCCCATGACTCCGGAACTAACAATTTCTGTTTTAATTTTTCAGATTTGATTTACAAATGTCAAAGTCATGTTATTAGGTATAGGAAAGTTTAGTTAAGTTGTATTTCCTTTGTAGATTCATCATTTGACTACTATGTTTTATTCTTTTTTATCATCTATTTTTTCTGATATTAATATTGCAACATTGAAGTTTTTTGTCTAGTATTTTCCACTTCACTTAACCCCCACCTTTGAATTTATTTTACTCATAATCAATTATCTTCTTTAATAGTTGTTCCTGTAAGAGTCCATATGCCAAAAATGTTGGTTAGGCTGGGCGCGGTGGCTCATGCCCGTAATCTTAGCTTTCTGGGAGGCCAAGACAGGAGGATCATTTGAGCTCAGGGGTTTAAGATCAGCCTGAGCAAGAGCAAGACCCTGTCTCTACTAAAAATTGAAAAATTGCAGGCATGGTGACGCATGCCTGTAGTCCCAGCTACTTGGGAGGCTGAGAAAGAAGGATTGCTTGAGCCCAGGAGTTTGAGGTTGCTGTGAACTAGGCTGACACCATGGCACTCTAGCCAGAGCAACTGAGTGAGACTTTGTCTCAAAAAAACAAACAAACAAACAAATAAAAATTTGGGTTAGTGTTTTATGACTCACAAATACCTTTATATTCCCTAAACTCATGGACGATAGCTTAGATATGATCTCTGAGCTTAGACAATACCCTGGTAGAACAATCTGCCATTTACTGCTTTTAATGATAAAAAAATTTTAAACTAATTATCAAATTTTTTTTGATAATGTCATTTCTTTTTGATGTGACTTAACATTTTCATTTCATCTTTAATATTTTACAATTCCATTCCTATAATATTTTCTAAATATGGTTTTATATTTACTTAATTGGCTTGGTATACAGAGTGCACATTTGATTTGGATTTGAGGATTCATAATTTTTTTCAATTCTGGAAAATTCTAAATTATCATCCATTTACATATTTCCTTTTCTCCTTTTGCTCTCTTTTCTTCTTCTTCAAATCCTTGTGTATAATGTATCACTGCTCAAAATATTCACTACTCCTTCCTGTGGAAGGATTATTTTTCCCCATCACATTACATCAGACTTGTCCATGTGACCTATTTGGCCAATGAAATTAAAGTGGGAGTGGCATGTGCCACATTCTAAGCAGAAGTATTAACGGTGATAATATGATTCCATCATGCTTTTCCATTGACATAAGACCAATAGTGTCCCAGATTTGGACTGTTCTATCACCTTGGATTGCTTAGCAAGAAAAACTTGGACAAACTCTCAACATACGTGTTCTGGGAATGAGAACTCAACATCTGCTATTTTTATTACTAATATTTCAGTCACTTTTACTTACGTATAAATTAGTTAAATATGACTTGTAAAAACCTATGAGGCAAACATTAAAAATTCTTAATCTATCCCCTTTTAAATCTTCTTTTACATATATTTTTATCTTTTTTCCTTAGAAATGTTCTTCAGTAACTACTAATCTCATATTGAGGAAGGTGTCTGTAAAAAAGAGATGGCTTACTCCAAAGCCATCCAAAGGATTTAGCTAAAGAGTATTTAATGGATCAGGCATTTATAGAAGCAAAACCAGATCTAAGGAAACTATTAAGAGATGGTGAAACACCCAGCGAGAGTATTAGACCTAGCTATTACAATCCTAGCCCTGAAGAGACAAGGGAAGGGAATGGTTTATTGGAAACAGTAAGTACTGTAGCTGTGAAAAAAAGGGAAAGTCTACAGAAACTATAAAGCTAGTCACAGAGGAGTGGAGGCATTGCCAGACTGCTGTGGGGCTTAGTGGAATTATAGAAAAAAGTTTCCCACTGAGTCTGTCCTAATGGCTTCCAAACTACTGCCTAATTCTCCCTGTGTTTGGAGACAACAAATGCATGTTAAAGTAGAGGAAGTCCAGACATACAAGCCACAAAACTCAGTCCTCAAGAGAATAGAATATGACATAGAATGGAAAGGAGTGGATCTAGGTTTGGAGGAACAAGAAAATGAATAGTCAGCACATTTTTTAATTTCTCTCTTTGGCCAAGTCAGTAAAGAAGTTATCACATCTATTGACATTTTCATTTTCTTTTTTATTAGGTGATATTTTAGGTTACAAGAAACAGAAGCTGAATGTGCATAAATAGACCATTATTAAAAGGATAATGGGTAGAATTGCAATTTGGCCATTAAATAATAACTCGTAAACATAACACTTCTACCAAAATAATTATAAATGCAATGCAAAAATACACAAAAAAAAACCTATTTGAATGCATTGCAAATCAATCAATGCAGTTAGAATACAAAGGCCTATGATCCCTAAGAGAAAGAAAATACATGGAAGTGAGCTCCATATTCACCATTGCTTATAACATCTGAGTATTTGCCATTTGTCAGTACAATAGAGAATTAACAGAAAGCCCAATCCACCTAGGCCAAGGAAGCAGATTTGAAATTTAGGATTTCCAAAGAGCTGGAAAGAGGAAACTACTGAAAATAAACCCAAAATTTGCATGAAATTTTCCTTTGAAAATTTGAATGCCAAAGCTGCTCATATGAAAGACATATTTCAAAAAACAAACAAATCAAAAACACCAGAAGAAAGCAGCTGGGATGCTAAAAAGTTAAGCAGGAGTTTTTAATTGATGTGTAGTTCTGGGAAGACAGAAACCAGTGTTCATGACATAATGACATGCCAAGCGACCTCGGTAAAGGCCAAGGCTTTCAACCTAGATCTTTTGAGAATTACATCCCTTGAGTAAAGAAAAGCTGAAGTAAATTAGCCATAACATGGGCTGCAACCTACTCTTGGCAACAAAATAAAGTCATATTTCTATAATATTGTATGGTCTTAAAATATTTTCCCACAGACTGTTGTTTGCAAGGAAGAAAAAAGCAGTAATTGCACAGTGGAAAAATCAGACAACACCTTAATAGGATGATCTAAACTCATTTCAACAATGAGAGACAGATGGAAAATGTATACCTCCAGATGTGATATGCTGAAAAAACATATCATCTAGGCAGTGTTTCAAGTCACAATGCATAACCTACATCAAATCAGAAGAAAGTATCAAGAAAAAAAACAAATCAGGCTCTTTCTAATAATGAAAGATGAGGAAAATGTGTTCTTCAACAATATTGTCAGAAAAGGCAAGGTAAAACTGTAGAAATGTTCCATATTCTAAAAGAGTAGAAGTGGAATCATGACTGATTTCTGACCCTAGACTAGTACTTGTACGAGAGATGAGAAAGATGTTATGGAGTGAATTGACAAAATTAGAGTCAAAATGGTAGATTAAATAAAAATATTATAACTTATGATAATGTACTGCATTTGGTAGTTGTACTTCAAATAGGTGATGTAACATCTCTATTCATAGGAAATAGACACTGAATATGTAAGACCGAAGGGTTCTAATATACCTTAACTAAATTAAGTTGTTCAAAAAAATTATGTATATGTTATGGAGACAGTGAACATGCTTCAAATAATAAAGGGAATGAAATATTAATAATAAGTTATTTTGAATAAAGGCTATATAGGTATTCTCAGAAACATTTTGATTCTTACAGCTTTATTGTTAAGTTTGAAATCACTTCCAAATGTTTCAAAAAAACAAATAATCTGATCTACTATAACATTAAGAGGAGAGAAACCATAACTTCTATTGGATGTAGAAAAGACATTAGATAAAATTCAGTACCTTTTCAAAATAAAAACTGTCAGGACACTAGAAATAGATGGAAGCCTTCTAGATCTGATAAATTATATTTACAAAATCCTTACAGTTTACATCATACTCAAAGGTGTCCATGTACAATTCTGCCCCTAGGCTAGGAACAAGACATGGTTGCCCACTCTCACCACAATTTAGCTTTTCACCAGAGAGTGTAGTAAATAAAAATAAGAAAAGAAAAAAGTAATTATATATAAAAGTGGGAAAAAAACAAAAAGAAGGAAATTATAGGCCTAGTGCCCAGATCTTGACTTTTATATACATACCATTCTTCATTTAAAGGACTGGAGTTCTTTGAAGACATGATTGATTCTAGATCTGTGGAAGGGAAAGGTGAGACTGGAACACCTTCTTGGCCAAAATGAAAGCGCTCAAATACTAATGGTATCATGATACATGGAAGTAGAAACTGGCTTGAAGAAACCCCCACTTGCCAAATTGGGGTCAATTTCTGTATAAAAATGAATAATGAAGTTAATGGATAATAGCACAATGAATAAAGACAACCACACCCACAAATCCATAGTGATACTGAAAGGAAAGAGGGAAGAAAAAATATGAGGTTAAGAGGAATGTGCTAAGGAAGGACAGAATGAGAAAATCATCACTTTATATCTGCTAATGCAGTTTTAATGAATCAGACAAAGAACCTAAACCACTAGTGATGTGGTGGATAAAAGGAAAGTTAAAAGATCTCAGAATACCACTCCATATAATGCTTATTAACTGCAAAGGAGAAAATGTGCCTTTACAGTGGAGAGATCTGGGGTTACTCTTGCCATTGTCTATAGTAGAAAGAGCCAACATCACGTGCCTCTACATGTGATATAGTGAGAGGTATTGAAACACCACCCACGTGGTGGTCTTTCCAGAAATATTTGACATAAATCAAATCATAAAAAACATATATTAATAGAAGATGCGGGATGTTCTGTAAGACAAAAAGCTTCCACTCTTCAAAGAATCAAATATGAATAATAGTGGGAAAATCTAGGACTTTCATAAAGTGGAAGAAACTGAAGAAACATAACCAAAGATAATTCATAAATTTTAACTGGATCCTAAGTGGGGTAAAACAAATCCTTAAAAGATATTTTTGCAACAATTGAAAATTTTTTTATGTTGCATCATGATTTTAAATAATGCTGATTTTCTTAAGTGTGATATATTGGGGTTGAGTAGGAAAATGTCTTGGAAGATACATGCCTAAGTAATTAGGAGCAAAATGTCTTGATGCAGCATTCATTTAGAGAAAGAGGGGAAGATTGGCAGCTATAGCAGGTGGATAGGATGTTAGAAATTGATAAATGTTGGTGATGAATATTCAGGTGTTCATATTCCTACTCATTCAAGTTTATGAGCATCTAAAATTTTTCAAAATAAAAGAGAAATGTTTAAAAAGTTAAAAGCAGACCTCAAAAATGATGCATGATTTTGTTTTTTTGAAAGCTGATGTCTCACTTAAAATTTGACACAGGCCCAAACTAATTATCAAAGCAAGAGCTTTTTGAAGAGTATCATTAATTGAAATTCAGAGCTGTGATACTGTTTAGAATAAAGTGGCTATATTATGAGCAATTTTTTTCCCCAGGGTCTGATCCATATTATTTTGAGTGTTTTGCTTTTTTGATTGGAAACATCAGGTTTTATTTAATTGTATAAATTATGCCTTGGCTTTAGAAATTCTAACAAAATAGAAGGCAAAATATTAATTATAATATCATCAAAATCAACCATTGAGCAGTAGGATACAAGCATCATAAAAATAGCATTTTCACTAATCATTGTAGTGTCATCTACTAATTTCAAAAAGACTCTATACACAGATATTTTCAGAGCCTTTTTATACAAATCCTTAAATTCATACTGAGCCTTGTAACAGCATATGGAATCAGTAAAAGTTCCATGAAAGATAATTCTTACTTCTTAAAAAGAAGTGAGGAGAACCATGGTTTATTTATTCTGTATCCATATTCACAAAGAAGGTGAATACTATGCAAAACATGTTATTTGCCTTAATTTTCATGTCTGGGAATGCTTCCAAAGACTAAGTTATGTCAAAATGCTCAAAAAGGACCCATTTGGTGAAATCCCTTCAAAATATATTTCTTTTCTTTTTTCTCATGCCATTCTTACAAGCATGAAATAAAATGTTTTTGTTATATTGAGAAATGTGTGCAGTTTTCTAAGTGTATTAACAAGGTAGAAGTTGAATTTTCCTGACAACCTCTCAAATATTCGTTTCCCTATTATACAGCCTACGACAAGAGGTTCATCTTTTTGTATTCACAGTGTTTGTCACTCTGTTAGGTCCTTAATAAACATGTGTTATTAAAAATGAATTCTGTACAGGAAATATTTTTTCTAATAGATTATACCTCCTTATAACATCCTAATGAGCAAAATGTCTTTCTCATTGATTCATGATTCCTTCAATTTCTTCTTTAATAAATATTTATTGAAAGTCTACTATGTGTCAGATCCTACATTAGCTCCTGGATATACAAAAATCATTAAGGCATATTCTCTGCACTTTAGGGAATCTTAAATCTAAGGGGGAGGGAGACATGGAAACAGATAATGGAAACACAATATATAACAGCAATAAAGAAATTATTTATAAAGAGTCATGAGGCCAAAACAATTGGCGAAAATATGTTTGTCCTCATTTTAAATGTTAGGTTTCTCTTCTTTTGTATAAGAAACTGTTATCAAGGCAAGAGCGGACAGACAACTTAAAATACATAGCTCTTAAATATTAGAGATAAATCTGTTTGTTATTAAAGATAAGTAGTAAAGATTGAAGATAGTTGATGAGAAAATAAGAATCTAGAAAATGATTGTTGCAATTCACCATTTAATAATCTACATTTATCTTGATATCTTAAATTTTTTTGTTTCTTAATATTCATACATATATAATTTACGTATAATATAGCCATACATATATGCAATGACATATTTACACAGATATTCTTTGCTATATCGTTTTGAGTAGCTATAGACTAGATAGATAAATTATGGTATAAACATAAAGTGGAATTCATAATTTCTGTGCTATTTCTTAAAAGGAGGTAAATTAATCTAATCAACTTAAGAATTTAAAAAAAGGTACAAAAGAATATATATAGTGTGCTAGTATACAGATTATGTAGAAAAGATGAAATACACACACATATATTCATAATTACAAACATATACACAAACATGAATGAACATGATCCTAAAATATCTCTGGAAGAATTTGGGAAAAACTATTACAGTTTTGCCCCTAGGTAGAGGACATAGAAGATTAAGAGTCTGGGGTATGAGGGAAACTTACTGTTTACTATATGTCTTTCTATACTTAAAAAAGTGGAGGTTTTCATACCACATATCCATATTACTCTTTTATAAAATTTTTAAAAAACTTTTTACTGAAGTGTAATATAGATAAGAAAAATGGACACATCACAAGTGTACAGTTAGATAAATTTTCACATACTGAGAACACTGATGTAATTAGCACAAGAACATTACCAGGACCTCTGAAGCCCTCCTTGCACCCTATTCTAAAGGATTATCTTTGCATATTAATAGAGTATTTGGACATATTTCTTTCAATTCCTAGTTAATTACTACCAATATTACTTTCCAAAACAGGACAAAAGACAGAATGTTTTAATTCCCTCTCTCTTCTTCATTTTCCATAGGATATAATCTGAAGATTCATTCTAGATTGTTACTGCTATTTTTACAACATCAAGAACAATTTATTTAGATTTATCACTTTACTGATGTCCTAGTTCACCCGTGCTTCTTATATCTCATGTCTTACTCCTCAAGTCTATAGTGATGTTTGATATTCTTTTCAGCTGCCCAGCATCTCATTTCCCTTCTTATGTTTTTTTTTTCCACTTCAGCTTATTTTGGGGATACAAAAGTTTAGGTTGCATATATTGTCTTTGTCCCACCCAAGTCAGAGCTTCAAGCGTGTCCATCCCCCAGACAGTGCCAACCAGACCCTTTAGGTGTGAATATATCCATTCCCTCCTTTTTGAAAATTTTCTTCCTCATAATCTAAAGCTTTCCTACCATGAGAGAATTAAAAATTAATAGTTTTGCTTTCCCAGGCTACCTTGCACCCATGGGCCAGAACTACTGGTAAGATACACTCAGCCTAAGGAAGAAAAACTCTGTCCTAATGGTGGGAGGTGGCAGCCTTGGTAGCTGTGTCTGGTATCCATAAACAAGAGGGGTGGTCGTTTCAGTGGGACTAGTCATTCAACATGTTCCTGAGATATTAATATTTCCATGGATACCAGTTCATAAATTGTGCCCACAGTCCATTTCACTGTTGTAGAGAATTTCCATTGTGTGAACACTCTACAGTTTATTTTTACATTTTGCTATTTATAAACATTTGAGTTGTTTGGGGTTTTCTGGGTTTATTATTATTATTATTTCAAATTATTACAGGGGTACAAATGTTTTTGGTTACATGGATAGCTTTTGTAATGCTTGAGTCAGAGTTATAAGTGTGCCTATCATCCATATTGTGTGTGTTGTATCAGTGACATAGGTTTTTGTCTATCCCCTCCTCTAGCCTTCCCCCCACTCCCTACTTGATTTCTCCTAAGTTTCACTTTCCTCTGTGCACATGTGTGCTCATAGATGCGTTCCCATTTAATAGTGAGTACATGTGGTATTTGTTTTTCCATTCTTTAGATACTTCACTTAGGATAATGATCTCCAGATTCATCCAAATTGTTGCAAAGGGCATTAATTCATCGTTTTACATGGCTAAGTATATTCCATGGTATACACATTTAGTTAATCCACTCATGAATTGATGGGAACTTTGGTTGATCCCATATCTTTACAATTGTGAATTGTCCTGCAATAAACATTCCAGTACAGATGTCTTTTTGATAATATGACTTCTTTTTCTTTGGGTAAATATGCAGTAGTGGCATTTCTGTATCAAATTGTAGGTCTCTTTTTAGTTCTTTGAGGACTCTCCATACTATTTTCCACAGAGGTTGTACTATTTTGCAGTTCCATCAACAGTGTAGAAGTGCTCCTATCTCTCTGCTTCCATGGCAGCATCTATTGTTTTTGGACTTCTTAATAAAAGCCATCCTAACTGGGGTAAGGTGATATCTCACTGTGGTTTTAATTTGCATTTCCCTAATGATTAGTGATGTGGAGCAATTTTTCATATATTTACTGGTCATTTGTTTATCTTCCTCTGAAAAGCTTCTGTTCATGTTTTTTGCCCACTTTTTAATGAGATTTTTTACTTTTTCTTGCTGTTTGCTTGAGTTATTTGTAGATTGTGGCTATTAGCCCTCTCTCACAGCATGATATATTTTTCCATTTGTTTGTGTTGTCTGCAATTTCTTTCCTCAGTGTTTCATAATTCTCCTTGTAGAGATCTTTTACCTCCTTGGTTAAGTATATTCCTAGGTATTTTATTTTATTTTATTTATAGCTATTGTGAATGGTATTGAGTCTTTGACTTGACTCTCAGGTTGACTATTATTGCTGTGTAGAAATGTTACTGATTTGTGTATACTAATTTTGCTTGTGGGTGCTTTGATGACACTCTAGGTTCTAGATGGATGTCTTGGTTATAGATATCCTTAGGATGGTAGATTTCTCAGTTGCTAGTTGTTTGTATGCTGTAGTGGTTGTGAGCTTTGTGTCAGGGAAGATCTCTTGTCTCTCTTTGATGAGGGAGGATGAGGTATTTGAGATTCTTTGTCTTTCTGCAGCCTTGTGGTCATCTTAACAGTGTGAACTGTATTGGCACACCCAGTATAATTTCTGAGACAGTAGGTGGTACTTGTGGGTGAGGATCAACCACACCCCATATGGTTGAGTTAGTAAATGCTGTAAGGGGCTGTGCAAATTGACCTCCCTGTCAGTAGGTGGTACTTGCTGGAAGAAACAAGTTGCAGCGTTGTTTTGGAGACCTGTGACCTGCTCTAGCCCCTCAGGAAAAGTACTCAAATGCCCCAGGTGGTGGATGGGGCCCTGGAACTACCAGGTGAGTCTTTATTCTCCAACACAACAGTGGAAAGTCAGGAGCAAGTCTGGGTGGGGCTGAATTGGGTGAACCTACCCTCAGACTCCATAAAAGCTGGTAAGATAGCTGTTTTAACTGGCATCAAAGGTCTGCTCGCAGGCTTCAGGAGGTGAAGGGGATTGTTAACTTCTTGAGAGCTTAAGCTATGTCTTGATTACCAAGACTGGTGGCCTAAGTCTAACATTATTACTTAATGCTATTCTTCTCAAATCATGGTATTCATATGTCAGAGAATACTTAATGATGGGCCAGGATGTAAGTGAAATTGTAGTATGCCTTAGAATGATGTATTAAGGGGAATATATCATGTATACCTGCTGCTACATAATATATATTTCTATGTTAAACAAACTTGGGCAAACTATGAAGTAGAAAATAAATTTATACCTTTCAAATGATAGATGAGAATTTATTTTAATATTGAAGTGTCTGTGCCCATAGATTCTTGTGGAGATCTACTTTTCTCTGATTGTTGGGGGTTCTAGAGAGGAAAACTATGATCATCTACCTTGTTGTCACACAAAATTTTCTTCTTATCTTCTAATGTCATAAATAGTACATGTTCTTTTCATGTTCTCATTTTTATTATTCTCAGAATAATGTAGGGGTGATGATTTCATCAGAGTCAGAGACTGGTAAAACATGGACTTCTAGAAAATATCTGAATAAGTCCATAAAGTAAAGAATTTTAATAGAATTTAATTATACTAGTTTACTTAATCTAATAAATATTCCTTTGAAATTTAAGAATTAAAGGTTTCCATGATTATCTAGAACATGACAGCAAATAGATTAATGCAAGAAAAAGTGATTTGTTGAAAGTCACAAATTTTAAGATCTTTCTTGAATAAATTCATTCATGTTCTGCAACTCTTATGGTTCTCCCAGGTTCCCAGGAAGATTATCCAAGCAAATACCAACGGAGGATACCCAGGGACCTTCTGTTTGCAACCCGACCAAGGCTTCAGACATGCCTGATAAACTTGTCAATATAAGACAAATTAGTATGTCTCCATTTCACTGCTGGATTTAGAGAGACAAGATTTTTTAAAATATTAAATGAATTATGGAATATCAAGGGTTTTTAGACATAAAATGAATAATAGAATATCAATATTAACCACATTATGAGATATGATAGAATTAAGTAAATTCTCTTCAGTTATAGTATATCCAAAATAAATAATTAGGTCATAAAATTTTTGTCTATTTAGTTAAGCAACCATATTTCTATAAAAACAACTATTTCACATCCCTTAGGGCACTTTCTTCTTACCTAATTACTGTGAGTGTACTGTGATCTTCATTTGATTTACTAGACACTTAGTAATAATGCTTTTACGTCATAATTATTTTTAAATTGTGATGGAAATATTGTATAAATAAATATATTTCACAGATATTTAAATTATTCAACAAATGTATTTAAATTTTAAGCAGTACAAGAAAATAATTCTAAATTAAGCCTCAGAAATGTAGTCTGCATTTGATTTGCAACTAGGATAATAATACCTCCCTTGTAAAACACAATGAATAGTGTCTCTGATTTCTTTTTTTGTACAACTTAATTTTCTGGGATTAATAACTGACTCATTTTTTACTTGCTTAATTTTCTATAAACTTACTCCCAAATTCCTCAGCTTCCCTATCAAATGTAACAAAGACTTATCATATTTTTTCTGAATAATCAAACTCATTAGACAATCACTAATTTTTTTCTCCTATTTCAATTTGGAAAAATTACTCTCAGGCCAGGCACAGTGGCTCACGCCTATAATCCTAGCACTCCGGAAGGCTGAGGTGGGTGGATCGCTCAAGGTCAGGAGTTTGAAACCAACCTGAGCAAGAACGAGACCCCGTCTCTACTAAATATAGTAGAAAGTAATTATTTGGACAACTAAAAATATATAGAAAAAATTAGCTGGGCATGGTGGCGCATGCCTGTAGTCCCAGCTACTCAGGAGGCTGAGGCAGAAGGATTGCTTGAGCCCAGGAGTTTGAGGTTGCTGTGAGCTAGGCTGATGCTACGGCACTCAAGTCCAGGCAACAGAGTGAGACTCCGTCTCAAAAAAAAAGAAAGAAAAGAAAAGAAAAGAAAAGAAAAATTACTCTCAACAATTGCTGCATGTTTGTAATCCTGATATTTCTTTTATGACTTTCTTATGTTGGATTTCCTATTCACTATTTCTTATTACTTATTTTTCTCTTTCTTTGCTTATATCTTTACTTCATATATCTCTATAAGTAGTTGTTTAAGTTGAGGAAAAGTACACATTTAAGTCCTTGAATATCTACATCTTTATTTTAACCTCACTCCAGAGTAATTATTTGGCTGGTATTCTCGGTTGATATTAAGAATTGTTTAAACTTTGTTCCATTATCTTCTAGAATGTACATGTTACTTTAAAAAATACACATGCCATTTTCCTTATACTTCTTTTTATATAAACTGCCTTTTTATTTAAAGTTTTTACTATGTCCACCATAATCCTTAGTGTTCCAAATATTGATGATTTTTGTCTGCATTAGTATAAGTCTTTTCTAATCCACTTCTTTGGCCACTTAAACGGCCCCTTAAAATTAATGTCTCAGAAAGTGATGTCAGCAAGATGGCAAAATAGTAGTTTTCTACCATCATCCCCTCTCCAGTAAAAGGGCGATGATTTTCACAACCACCCACAGACATGAGTACCTTTGAGAGGGTCCAAAAGTCCAATGGAGAAGTTTCACCACATCTTTGGAGGAAAAAAATCTAATAACAGACACATTGAAAAAGATAAGAACAATAATTTTACTTTATCCACATCACTCAATTCCAAGGCATCGAAGTTCAGTGCCAAGAGAGAGCCCCTAGGCCACAATTCCTCCCATGGGGGAAAAATTGAGAGGATGGAGTGAGTCTCCAGCTTTCCCAGCTATGGGGGATGCTGCCCAAGAAGCCCATCTCTTTCTAAACCCATCCAGAATACTAAGGGACTCAGCACAGCTGAATGGCTACAAGAGGCTGGAAGAAAGTAAGAGAGGCAGAGACTCGCAATAATAAGGGCTTAAAACTCAAAAAAGGGTCATGTATACTACTAAAGTCTTTGTGTACTCCATCATGAGGACCACCCATGACCCCTTGGAACATCTTGCTTGTGGATCTTCCCCAAAAATTGGCACAAAGATGCCCCTAACACTCCACGTACTTCATGTACTTCATGCTCTCTTTCAAAGTTAAGTTGCCATCAGCTTAAAATAGACTGTTAGAACTATAAGATATTTTGTGTGAGCCCTATGGTAATAAGAAAGCAAAACCATATATTAAATACATCAAAGATCATCATCACAATATAAAATAACCCATATTTATGGATTGGAAGAGTTAATATTATTAAATGTTTGTACTATGCAAAGGGCTTCACAGATTCAATGCAATCTCTATTAAAATTCCAATGGTGTTTTCACCAAAATAGAAAACACAATACTAAAATTTGCATGGAACCACAAAGACCCTGAATAGCTAAAACAATCTTGACAAACAACAAAGCTGGATTTTAACATTTCTTGATTTCAAATAATATTACAAAACTATAGTAATCAAAACAGTAGGATACTAACATAAAAGGATACATAAAACAATGGAACACATTAGAGAGCCCAGAGCTAAACTCACATATATATAGTCAACTACCTTAAACAAGGCACCAAGACTACACAAAGGGGAATAGATAGTCTCTTTGATAAATAGTATTATTTGTCAAAGGCACCAAGACTACACAATGGGGAATGGATAGTCTCTTTGATAAATAGTATTGAAAACCAGATATTCACATACAAAATAAAATGAAATTGGCCCATTATCTTACACTGTACTCAAAAATCAGAACTTAGATGTATGATTTGAAACCATAAATCTCCTGAAAGAAAATGTAGGGGGAAACCTCTTCAAAATTGGTCATGGCCATGATTTCTTGAAGTTGATATGAAAAGCACAGTCGACAGAGATTCTGGCAAGATGGCTAACTAGAGAGTTAGTTTGTTGGACCATTCTGGACATTGGATAGAAGAGAGGGGAGAAGACTCACATTTCAGATGAATCACAGAGAGATACATCAGAGACAGCTGGGAATCCCAGGAAGAAAACTCAGAAGCCCGGAAGGAAGAAGATAAAGGAGAGAAAATATTGGTGAGGTTCAAACCCAGAGAGGCTCAGAGGCCAGTGAAAGGGTAAGTGGGGATTTCCCTCCACCTATACGTGCTTTCAGTGAACAGCAGGCCACCAAGTTTACTAAAGGCTTTTCCACTCCCCACAAGCACAGGTATGGTGGCAAATATGGAATAGTGGGGTGAACCAGTGAGCCTCAGGAGTTTGGGCAGTCCATGAGAGGCACCCCCCCCCCAGGAGAGTATCACGAGAGGCCAGAGTGCCAGCTTTCTCCCATCCAGGCACTTTCTCCCCTGTTCCTCCCCTATCCACTGCAACCAAGACAGCAGATTGAGCTTGGGCTGACAGGGCGCTGTGACCTCTCCCCCATACATTACAAATGCAAGCAGAATTGGAGCTGAGAAGTTTGCAAATGACTGCTTCTCTCTGGCAGCCATGCATCCCAGGCTGAAATCTCCACAGAGAGTGACACTTGCACATCTTCCCCTTGAGGAATTGTTGAACAAGGGTGTACAATTTGAGAACTTCCTGCCCACCAGGATTTCACAGGGTTGTACACCAGTGGCTAAGATGAGCAAGCCAGTCCCAGTGTACCCCAGAATCGAGAGGGGTTTAGGGGGACACAGAGGAGATGTCTGGAAGCTGGACTCAGGTGGCAAGGAAGCTCACATGGATATATCTGACAGGAGAGTATAGTGGGGTGCTGAGGAAAGAGTATCTGGGGCATGCAGTCCCCACCACTGGAAAGAGAACAGCCATGTTGGATACGAGTGTGGCATTTGGAGAGGCATAGCTTAGCCTCTGGTTCCATAACATCCAAACACCTTGCACTCAGGCTTGCCAGCTGAGAGGTACTACAGCCTTTGCCACCACTTATTACAGTGGGGAATGCAGTTTGAGCCCAGAAGTTCATGAGTGGCCATTTCTATCTGGTGGTCATGTGCTACAGGCTGAGGTCCCTGCAGATAGTAGGACCCACTCCTCTCCCTCTGAGAACTTGTAGTGGAATATACGTGCACAATTTTAGACCTCCTGACCTGCCAGTGATACATGGAGATGCATGCTAGTGAGTCAGACACTCAGTCCAGCGTCTCGGGTGGTGAGGGGCTACATGCAGACTGAACTGATGGGAGAGTGCTGTGGAAGTCCAAGGAGTGGTAATGTGATGGAGCCCTCACCCAACTGTGCCCACAGAAAAATTCTGCTACTGGGTAAGGGCAGAAAGATCCCAGCCCAGGACATTAGCACTCAAGCATTCAGGCCCCTCCCCCATGAACAGCCCTACCAGGTTGAAGAGCTCATTCTGACCATCACACTAACGGCTTCCCCTAGTGACCAGAAAAGCAACTTCTGAGCCCTGCTAAGGCTTTGTAAAGCCTCTTGAGCTCCCCCAACCTAGACATGAACTGCCTTGCTGTTCTCCCCCACCCCACCGCAGTGGTGATGGAGATCAAGCAATCCCCTAGGAACTACAAGGTCTCTCCTAAAGCTTGGGGCACTCAAGTACTCCACTGGGGAGCCAATTCTACCACAGGCACAAAAGAACATTTTGAAGCTGGTTTTCTCATACAAACATCAACCAATGACAGAGAGAACAACTCTATAGCTCATCATAGTGTCAACCAACTCAAGTAAAAAGGGTGTGGTTGATTTATACTCTCAAGTACCACCCCCCATATTAGAGATTAAGCTGAGGGACCCAACACAATTCACACTCCTGAGAATAGGTGAAGACAGCAGGATAGAGGCAACCCAAGAGGATCATCAAACATGCATGAACACCCCATAAGCAATTTAGGACCAGTACTCTGTTCCCTGGCATAGTCAGGAATTGATCTTCAAGAACTCATGGACAGGCATGCAAGCCAGGTCCAGTAGCACCAGGACATAATCGAGAGGCCAGATTAGAAGGAATATGTGAAAGAACTCTGGAAGTATGAAAAATCAGAGCAAAAGGTCACCCCAAAAAGGAAACAACAACTCCTTATTAATAGATACCAACCAAAAGGAAAATATCAAATGACAGATAAATAATTCCAAACTCAGATTATAAGAAAGCTGAATGAAATACAAGAGAAAATGAAAAACCAACACAAAGGAACCACAAAAACAGTAAAGGCAATGAATGAAAAAATCATTAAAGAAATTGAATTATTTTAAAAAATCAAATAGGACTTCTGGAAATGAAAAATTCATACAAGGAGATTCAAAACACAGTGGAAACTATTAAGAATAGACTAGAAATGGCAGAATAAAGAATCTCAGAGCTTAAAGAAAATGTTTTGAAATAAACAAGTCAGTCAAAGATAAAGACCAGAGAAATAAAAGAAATGAACAAAGCCTATGAGAAATTTGGGATTATGTAAAGAGGCCAAACATAAGAATCACACACATTCCTGAGGGTGAAGAAGAAAACACACAGGGGTTGGAAAAACTATTTGAGGGAAAAATTGAGAAAATTTTCCCTGATCTTGCTAGAGATTTAGATATTCAGGTACAAAAAGTTCAATGAACATCTGGGAGACTCATCATAAAAAGGCAATCACTAGAATACATAGTCATCAGACTGGCCAGAGTTAACATGAAGGAGGAGTTCCTGTGATTTATAAGATGAAAACATGAGGTAACTTACAAACGAAAACCCATCAGGCTAACTGTAGACTTCACAACTGAGTCCTTAAAAGCCAGAAGGGATTAGAGCACCAACCACTGCCTTCTTAAACAGAATAATGGCCAACCTAGAATTTTGTACTCTGCAAAACTATATTTCTTATATGAGGGAAAAATAAGGACTTTTTCAGACAAGCAAACACTGAGGGAATTTGTTAAAACTAGGTCAGTGCTGCAGGAATTACTCAGATCTGCATAATAAATCAATCAACACAATAGATACCTGCCATTGTAAAAGATCCAAAAAGCTAAAGCTCAGAGCCCATATATAATAATAGCTCAAATGGTAAAACAAAGCAATAAGGTTCTACCCAACAGGGTGAACAGAACACATCCCACTTATCAATTATTTCAATAAATGTGAATAGCTTAAATTCCCCACTTATGAGACATAGGCTGGCTGAATGGATAAAAAAATACAAGCCTGTATCTGCTGTCTCCAGGAAACACATCTAACCTACAAGGACTCATTCAGACTCAAGGCAAAAGGATGGAAAAAATATTCCATGCAAAGGGAAATAAAAAAAACCAGATGTACCCATTCTTATATCACATAACTGAGATTTTAAATCAACAATAGTAAAGAGAGATAAAGATCGTCATTGGATAATGGTAAAGGGAGCAATTCAACAAGAAGATATAACAATCCTAAATATTTATGCACCTAACACAGGTGCACCCAGATTGATAAAGCAAACTGTACTAGATCTAAACAAACTGATAAACAGCATCATCATAATTGCTGAGAACTTAAACACCCAATGACAGAACTGGATAGATCCTCCAAGAAGAAAATAAATAAACATTGCAATTAAGTGGAACTCTAGAGCAAATGGGCCTAACATATATTTACAGAAATTCTACCCCAAAACTATTGTATATGCATTCTTATCCTCAGGACATGGAACATTCTCTAAAATTGATCACATCTTCAGCAACAAAACATGTCTCAACAAATTCAAAATATTAGAAATTATACCATGTATCCTCTCAGAACACAGTGGAAAGAAATTAGAAATCAACTCCAAAAGAAACACTCAATTCTACACAAAGTCATGGAAATTAGACAACCTACTACTCAATGATTATTAAGTCAAGGAAAAAATTAAGATAGAAATCAAAAGTTTCCTTGAACTAAATGAAAAAAGAGACAGAAGTTATCAAAATCTATGGGATTCAGCAAAGCAATCTTAAAGGGGAAAATTCATAGCCTTAAATGCCTTCTCAAAAGACAGAAAGATCACAAATCAACTATCTAATTAATCATCTTAAGGAACTAGAATAGGACAAACAATCCAAACCCAAACCCAGCAGAAGAAAGGAAATAACAAGATCAAAGCAGGACTAAATGAAATCAAGAACAAAACAAACAAAAAAGAAACCCAACAAAATTAATGAAACAAAAACTTGGTTCTTTGAAAGATAAAAATTGATACACCTCTCATTAGATTAACCAGAAATAAAAAAGAAAGGATCTAAATAATGTTAATCAGCAATGAAAAGGAAGATATTATAACTGATACTACAGAAATACAAAGTATCATCTGTGAATACCATAAAAATCTCCAAACACATAAACTGAAAAACATTGAGGAAATCAACAAAGTCCTGGGGTGAGCTACTACTGTCCCATAAATAACATTCTGCTGTTGTAATTTTTCTGTCTGCTTGTTCCACATACTTCTCAAACCAATTCCAGGAAAAAGATATTCTTAATTCTTCTTTCAAACATTTTATCTTTATTTTTATCTATTTTCAATTGTTTTCTCTTCTTTTCTACATCTGAGTGACAAATAGATTTCATGACAAAGTCCACTTGTAATGGCTTGCAATGGCTGCTTGAAAGGATGTGTAGAGAGGGATTGTAAGGCCAATTCCAGTTTAGCAGAAAAGAGTTATAGGGTTTGTTAGTGATGTTTGCAAAGGTCACACAAAGAAAAGTCTGAGCATCATAGTTTTAATCAGTCAGTACCAATTTGATGGCGAGTAGATGTGGAGCCTGTTTTCTTGATCTTGTGTCACCTCACTTTGGATAACAGGTTTAAGCTTAATACAAGATAGCATAAATGGTGCTAATTCACTGTCATTTCTTAGAATTGAATAGTATTCCATTGTGAGCATATACCAAATTTTAGTTATCCACTCGTGAATTGACGGACACTTGGGTTGTTTCCATGATCTTGCAATAGTGAATTGTGCTGCCATAAACATTTGGGTGCAGATGTCTTTATAGTAGAATGTCTTAAACTCTTTTGGGTAGATGCCCAACAATGCTATTGCTGGGTCAAATGGTATTTCTATATCTAGCTGTTTGAAGTATCTCCATATTCTTTTCCACAGAGGTTGCACTAATTTGCAGTCCCACCAGCGGTGTAGGAGTGTTCCTGTCTCTCCACATCCTCACCAGCATTTGTTGTTTTGGGATTTCTTGATACAGGCCAATCTCACTGGTTTTAGATGGTATCTCATTGTGGTTTTGATTTGCATTTCTCTGATGATTAGAGAAGTTGAGCATTTTTTTATATGTTTGCAGGCCATTATTCTGTCTTCTTTGGAGAAGTTTCTATTCATTTCCATTGCCCATTTCTTGATGGGATTGTTTGATTTTTTCTTGTTTATTCTTTTAAGTTCTAGATAGATTCTTGTTATGAGGCCTTTATCAGAAGTGTAGAGAGCAAATATTTTCTCCCACTCTGTGGGTTGTCTATTTGCTCTAATGATGGTTTCCTTAGCTGTGCAGAGACTTTTTAATTTGATGAGATCCCATTTGTTTATTTTTGATGTAGCGGCGATTGCCTTGGGGCTCTACCTTAGAAATTCTTTGCCTAGACCAATGTTTGATAGGGTTTTCCCAACATCTTCTTCTAGTGCCCACTAGGGTTTGGGGGAGGGGGAGATACACATCTTAGGGTTTTGGTGAGCATAGTGGGGGGGGAGGGAATACATCTAAACCTTCCAAGAGAAAGGCTAAGATATACAATGTAACCCAAAGGTCAAAAAAAGGGAAAAAACAAACAAACAAACTTTTATCGGGTGGTGGACAAATGGGAGGGGGAAGGAGGGGGAGAATGTACATTTACAAAATAGGTGCGACAGGCACCACCTGAGGGTAGGATATGCCTGATGTTTTGGTAAGGCGGGGGGGGCAGTCGTGGGGAGGAATGGCAGGGGCAATATATGTAACCCTAACAATATTTGTACCCCCATAATATGAAAAAATAAAAAATTTTAAAAAAGAAGAGTCTGGTGCAAATACTGTGCATTTGTTGATACTAATCTAAACCTTTCACTCCAGACCACAAACTTTTCTCAATTTAAACTTTTGCTACATTTTATACCCCATTTTTTATACTGATTCATTTACCTAACAATAACAACTTTGCCACAAGATGTAAAGACATATTTACCTTATCTACATGACACAAATGAATCATCTATAAAATGTGGGAAAAATGACCTCTCCTACGAATTCCACAGGGTATTTGTGAAAATCAAGTGAGGTAGTATATAAAAAAGTGTCAATTAAATTTCCACCATCATAAATTATTAATACATTTTGAAGGCAAAAACGATAATGTTATATGCGTTACTTCTCATGAGGCAGTAGCTAAGATAAAGCATACAATAGATGTATGATATTAATAAATGTTTGTTGAATGAATTGTTTTTGCTCACTTACTCTATGAAACTTTCCCTCATATTTTGGCCTGGAAAGTGAGAGTGTGTGTGTGTGTGTGTGTGTGTGTGTGTGTGTGTGTGTGTGTGTTGGGAGAGTGACTATAACTTCACTAGGCTCTAATCAATGAACTATCATTTTGAAAAGTCACACACAGTTGATAATGGTTTTTGGAATTTCTCTTTTACATATAACCCCTGTGGTGGAAAGGAATTGTGTCTGTTCCTATCTAGCAAATTACATAATAAAATGTGCCAAACTGTGCACATGCAATAAATAATAATTAATTTTGATGAATTAACCTGATGAAATATTCCCTAAGTAGCATTCCATAAGACTATGAAATATGACTTGTTCTGAAATCAAAAGTAAAGGCTGCCAGTTCATTAATCCCCCCATACATTTTTTTTTTTTTCATGTTGGGGTAAAATGGCTTTCAGGACCATTAACTTATTTGGCAGGATTCCATTTTGCCATTTGCCAGCTTCAATACCTGGATTTGTTTTAAAACTATATTTCTTCTACCAATTTTGTAGCATTTTTACCAGAATGCCAACCTTTGGTACTTAAGATGTAATATTAAAAATGATAAAAAACAACTTTCCAACCCAGTGTTTCATTGCAAAGCAGAGAGTCACATGAATATTTAAACTAAATATGACTATATTCCCTGATTCTCTCCAGATCAATTCCACTCCACTTTCTGAATTTTCAAATCATTCATCATGAATCACATTTATTCATTCATTCATGCAAGAAAGCTTCTAATCATTCTCACATTTTGGTTCTCCTTGACTACCAAAGTCAGTCATGGACCAAGAACACTCAATTTTAACACTCGTATGATCTTTGCCTCTATTCTCATCAATAGATTTCCTTCGGGTCATTATTATTTTTTAGAAGACAATAGCCATAACCTCTCAACTGACCTTTATCTACCTTTCTTTTCTTCCAATTATTGTCAATGATGCATCAAACTCATCTTTCAAAAACATAGGTGCATAATAGCGTCACATTCCTGTTTTAAAAACTCAAGACAAATTATCACTGCTCAGAATAAAATCAACAAATACATTATAATCTGGCACTGATCTGTTTTACTAACAACACCCATATCTCTTTCCTCTTTTGACAAAAACCAATATTCCTGCTATACTGAACATTTCAGCACCTGTGTCTTTTACACTGTCATTCCTTGGCACAAACCACGTCCTTTTCCGTGTTAACTATGGAACTTACTCTATTAATCCCTCAGAAGCTTTCAACTAGTAGCTGTTGAGCAGACATAGACTGCAGATGTTACTTGTTTGCTTAAAAACATAATCAAAACTAAATTTGAATGCCTTTAGACATCATTTTACTCTTCAATATCCTTAATCTCCCCTATTCCCAAGTATCTTTTTCTGTCCTGATGTACACATTCATATTCCCTGACAAACTTCTATATACCTCTGTTTCTTCAACTGTATGAAGAAGTTAATAATAGCCCTTATATCATAGGGTGACCATATAATTTTCCTTAAAATAATGTCGGCACACAATAAGCCTGAAGACTGTTATTAATAGAAATATTATTATTACTATTAAACATGTATGCAAAATGTGTCTTCTTATGGAATAATTTTATATTTTAGGTTGACCAACAGTCTCAGTTTTCCCAGAATTGTCCTGATTTTAGCACTGAAAGTCTAACATTCAGAAAAATCCCTCAGTCCCAGACTGAGGGAAACCAAGAAAGTTGTTCACCCTAGTAATATCCCCAAACAGCATCAATCATTTCCACCTCTGGATTCAGTTAGTAAAGTAGTCATGCTTCTTTTAATAGAACTTTACACATTTTTGCATCATGTACTATTTGTTTCCCCAAAATCAAATTATTTATTAATTTTGTGTATATGTGTGTCTCCAATTCCCAAAGCAGCAAATGTATTTTTAAGGAAAATAAAACTAACTCAACTCCGCAGAACAATTGAAATGCCAAATGATTAGTTGCTGACCTAGAAAAACACATACTTATTGAAGGAATATTTACCTTTAATGGGAGAAGCTTGGTCAAAAATTTGTTGATAGAATGGAGAAGTGGCAAATTATTTGGGTACATGTTCCTGCTGTTGCTGTAGATGAGTAAACCTTAATAAACCTAGGACTAGTGTAGCTATTACCTTAAATTTAGACTTTAGTCCCTAATATATTAACCATATGTTAACTATCTATATGAGCCATATATAACTTCTTTCTTTCCTCTGTATTATATATTAATTTAATATTTGTTTTTATTGTGAAGAAACTGCCCATCTTAACTCTTCAAATAATCTACCCAAATTGTCAGATAATTTTCCATTGCTCATAACAGAAGTTCATTAATTGTGACATTGGAAAGATTACCTGGGGAAAAATTGTATATCTATAGCTCATATATGTTAAGGTTACATTTTAGTAAATATTATAATAGAGTAATCTATAGATTAGTCTAATCTCGAGATGCCAAAATTTGTAGTGGTAAAGAAATAAAAGTATTCTGAAGCTGGAAATGAGACATAGTAGTCATCTTTTTCTTTCAAACTAGTCTGAGGATGGGGCAAATTTTCCTGTAAGACAAAGCCATACTTTTTAGTGAGGATAAGAAAGCACAGTGGTCCACACAGTGAATTCTAGAGACAATTGGGACATGAATCTGAATTTGAACTTACTAACTATATAATCTTAGAAAATCTACCTACCATCTCTATAGCTCAGTTTACTCAGCTGCAGAATAGGAGTAATATCCACCTACCTGGATTTCTGTGAATTAAATAAAATATTATTCATTAAGCATTTAGTCCTTTAAAATCATGTAGCACATCCTCGATGGGTTCTAGTATTTAATACTGTTATTTTATTTGAATCTGTATCTCCAATGGCTTCACGGGTGCCCACATCCAAAAGGTCACAAAATGCATGCTATTTTCATTTCCTTCTGTCTGTTTGATATATCTAATCACTAAACTTATCATTTATATATTGCCAGATTTAAATATATAGCTATGTTTTACATATATGTAATTTGTTTATTTATTTTTGTTGTTTTTATTTCAAAATATTAATTAAGGGGCTACAAGTGTTTTTGTTACCTGGATATTTGTATAATGCTTAAGTCAGGGCTCTTGGTGTGTCTGTCACCAGAATAATGCTCATTGTACCCAACAGGTAAGTTTTTATCCCACACCTCCTTCCCACTTGCCTCCTTTCTTGATTTTTCATGTCCTTTATGCATCCTTATGTGTACCCATTGCTTAGCTCCCACTTATTAGTAAAAACATATGATGCTTGCTTTTCCATTCCTGAGATAATTCATTTAGGATAACAGCCTCCAGTTCCATCCACATTGCTGTAAAGACATCATTCCATTTCTTTTTATGGCTGAGTAGTACTCCATATAGTACACACACATACACACACACACACACACACACACCACATTTTTTGTACCAACTCATGAATTGATGGGCACTTAGTTTGTTTCCATATCTTTGCAATTGCAATTGTGTTGCTATAAACATTTTAGTACAGGTGTTTTTTGATAAAATGGCTTCATTCCTTTTAGGTAGATACCCAGGAGTAGGATTTCTGGATCAAATGGTAGGTCTACATTTATTTCTTGAGGAATCTCCCTACTGTTTTCCATAGAGGTTATACTAATTTGCAGTCCCACCAACAGTGTGGAAGTGTTCCTTTCTCTCTACATCCATGCCAGCATCTATTGTTTTTTGACTTTTCAGTAATGGCTATTCTGATGGAGTAAGGTGGTATCTTACTGTGGTTTTAATTTGCATTTCTCTCTTGATTAGTGTTATTGAGCATTTTTTCATGTATTTGTTGGCCGTTTGTCTATATTCTCTTGACAAACTTCTGTTCATATCTTTTGCCTACTTTTTGATGGGTTGTTTAGTTTTGTCTTGCTGATTTGTTTGAGTTCTTTGTAGATTCTGGATGTTAGTCCTTTGCCAGATATATAGGGTTGTCCAGAAAGTACCCATTTATGTTCTGTGTTCTCATTATATTAACAATGGCTGCATACTTTCCTGACAGTCCTTGTATAGTTTAAGAATATTTTCTCCCATTCTGTAGGTTGTCTACTCACTATGTTGGTTATTTCTTTTGCTGTGTAGAATCTTTTTAATTTAATCAAGTCCTTTTTGTTTATTTTTGTTGCTGCAATATTTACCTTTGGGGTCTTAGTCATATATAAATGCTTTGCCTAGGCCAATATCTAAAAGAATTCTTTCTATGTTTTCTTCCAGAATTTTTATGGTTTCATGCCTTTTACTTAAGTCTTTAATCCATGTTGATTGATTTTTGTATATTGTCAGAGATAGGGGTCCAGTTTCATTCTTCTGCATGTGACTATCCAATTTTCTCAGCACCATTTATTGAATAGGGCTTCTTTTCTCCAGTGTGTTATTGCCTGCTTTGACAATGATGTATGCAGATGGTTTTATTTCTAGGTTCTCTATTCTGTTTCATTGGTCTATGTCTCTACTTTTACATCAGTACAGTGCTGTTTTGGTTACTATAATCTTGTAGTATATTTTAAAGCCAGTTAATGTGATGCCTCCAGATTTATTCTTTTTGTTTCAGATTGCTTTGGCTATTTTGGCTCTTTTTTAGTTCCAAATAAAAGTTTCAGATTATTTATTCTACATGTGTGAAACATGATATTGGTATTTTGATGAAGATTATATTGAATCTCTAAATCTCTTTGAGCAGTATGAACATTTTAACTATGCTGATTCTACCAATCCATGAGCAAGGGATGTTTTTCCATTTGTTCATATTACCTGTGATTTCTTTCATCAGTGTTTTGTATAGATCTAAAATATATAGTTAATTTAAATTCTGATTAAAATGTTAGCTGTTTCCAATTTTGTTCAATGGAATGAATTATATACTTAGGAATAGGAATGCTTAGAAGCATATCTGAGCACATTAAAACTTAGCTTTTATTTTGGTTTTGTGCTTGTTCTGTCCAAAACAAATCAGGCACTTCAAATTTTACTTATTGGAATGCATAGAAATAATAATAGTGATTGTAATAATATGCATCATTTTATAGCTTAAAAGGTGTATTTATAAATGTTGAAGCTTTAGTGTTTCAGTAAATACCATCCTTGCCTTCTCTCTCACATTTACAATTGATTGGAAGATAAACACACGAGGAAAGCTGATGAAGATCAACATAGCTTTCTTACTTATAAAAATTAAACTGATGCATATAGTTTCCATGTACAGCTATAATGTACTTCCTAATCTTTCATTCCAGAGTTAACTTACTCTCCCAAGCTGTAGTCCTCATCCTCATAGGGACAAATCTCATCCCAATATGGCTATTATATGACAAGAAAAGCAGATCACATCGTCTACTCCCTACCCACAAGGCACTGAGCTAATAACTCACTGCTATTCCCTCAACAGAGGAGAGTGAGAAAGTGTAGAAAGATGAAGGTGTCCCATCCATGCTTTTACTTTTAGAAAGCAGAATGGAAATTCTCTCACTTTTATGCATATGTTAGTGAGGAAAAAGGTATGTGTCCCTAATAATCTCAGTGGTATTATTTGAATATCAGTTGATTCAAAAAGAATTTGTGTTTTTTAAATAACACTAATATTGTACAATTAAAGGCATTTACAAACCCAAGAAAGTAGCAATATGATCAATTATTTATACATTAACTGTTATACAATCCCAATTATAAAATGAAACAGAACATGAGGAAGTGTACTTAAATGATTTGAAGCTCCTAGAACACAAATACTCTGTGCTTACTATAAACCATAAAGAAAGTTCACATATCTTACAGATTACCCTCAAATTAATAGAAGTTAATAGTCCATGATCATGTTTTGCTAGTGGACAAAATATATAAATTGAAAGCCTGCTATTTGAGGAATTTGAAGAAGCAGTCTGAAAACTTCTATCATTCTGTCAAAGGAGAGATAGGAGATTGTAGGAAACAGGCAAGAAAAGTAGCAGATTGTTCTTAAAGAGGGATAATGAACACCTGCTTTGTGTGCAGTGTGGGTTTCTCATAAGTGCTGACATAGGAAAACACTCCAGGGATAGGGGAAATTGGTGATCTAGTAAAATATGGTCTTTAGCTAAAGGTCAAATGAAATTGTACTGGAAACCTTGGGGATACTTTAAAGTGGGAGCTAAAGACAGGGGGCTGCTCATTAGAGCTTGTGCTTAAGTGCCAGTTTCACTTTATCAGGGAAATTGTTCATTTGTGTGAAAATTTGACCTCTGTCAGTTTGCCAAGCAGGTTGGGCCCTGGAGTGATCTCAGGCTCACATGAGCTTGCAGAAGTTAAAGCTACCTGGGGACTACTTTCAAAGGACACTGCCAAGGTTAGCAGACCCAAAATCTGACCTTCCTCTTCTACCTTTCCATTTATATCTGTTTGTAAAGTTCAAATAGTTCTTTTTAAAAGAAAGCGCCTCAAATGCAATAAAATGATAAAAAAAAAAAAGATTCCAAAGGGATGCAGCTATAAAAATAGAAGGTGAAATAAAAATGTTTCGCCTAGGAAGGCTGGTTATTTAGGGAAATATAATTCAGATAGCTAGGTAACAATTACCATATTTCTTCACTTACATTTAGCCTTACAATTTTATGATGCTACCATCTTTTAAACAGAAGCAAGTATTATTGCTAATGAATTAATGAAGAAGAGATGGGGAAGCTTTTTTACCGGATTTTGTTATCCAGAGATGTTAATAACTAGGAATTCTTTAAATTGCCCAAATATTTGGGCCCTCTGATCACATATTACAATTAGGCTGCAAAGGAATATGGAATGGTGAAAGGATACATAATGATGGAAGGAAATTTGCATTTAAAAAATCTATGTTAAACACCTACTGCATGCTAATATTTTTGGTTTTTGTTTCATGTTTCTCTATGAAATTATTATGCTTTTGAATATATCTCACTTGTTTACTATCAGTTCCCTCCCACTGGTGTATATGCTTTACAAGGGAATGGACTTTGTCTCGTTAACTGTTGTCTTACTGACATCTAGAACAGTACCTGGCAACGGCAACTTGTTTGTATTGTTTCTATTAATACATGGTACCTATTTGTACTATTTTACTGTTTCTTTAATGAATAAATACACAACACACATATGTGTATCTATTATCTCATTTAATAATTTTACCAACTATGTGAACTAGTTATTTAAAAAATAAAAATGTTGATGCTTAGTCGCCTAGCTAATGAGTGATTAACAACTATTATCTGTGACTTCTAATTCTATAGACTTCTCACTATCTTAGGAGACCATTTTTATTTGTAATATAGAGTATTTTTATTTATACCATTAGCAAAGAGCCCTGAATAATTTTCTTAGCATAATTAAAATGACTGTGACTCAAGTACTTCATTGGGAGCTTTGCACACATCAGTTCATATATGTGTGGGGAAGGTAAGGCTGTTATTAGCTTGAACCATAAAAAATGTTCAATATTCTGGTATTTTTAATTTGCATAAATAGCAATTTCAAGTGGTTCCATCTAATATTTTGCAAGGGGTGACTGAGGTTTAGAGGAATTAAATGAATTATACAAGCCCGATACCAGTCAGCAATAAACTTAAGATCCGAACCAGCATTTAATTACAAGTGCCCTTTCCTTTCACTTTCTTCTTCAGTAAGGGTTTGGCTGTGGAATGTTAGGAGTACTGAAGTCAGAGGTAAACGTGTCACGGTATTTTGGATATTCTCTTTCATTTAAAACAAACATGGATTTACATGAAGTAAAATGCAAAATGACATGACAACATGTCTTCTTTAGACAACAAAAGGCTCCAAAGACATTGCATACTGTGGGATCACTTTGCTATTAGGAGTACTCTATTCAGAAACTATAAGAAGCAAAGTATTCTCACTCCTGGAGTCTCCCCTTCTCACACAATCTTAGAGCAAATGTCCACTCTGAGTTAGCTGTTAATCAACACAATGTTATAATTAATATACCACACAGGAACAAGAAAAAGATTATTTTCTTTGAAGGAAAAAAATCAACCTGTTATGAATATCATCAATATGCAGTGAATTGTTTCAGATAGAACAGTCAATGTTAAAGTAAGCATCAACATATTTACTAATAGTTGAGAAATGGATATACATGGATGTGGTGTATACTTAGGGAAAATGTACTTTTGTGGGAAATTTTAAAAGGTATTTTCTCTCTTTTTCAATTATTTTCTATATGCATTACTTTTTTTTCTTCCCCTCTCCAACTATTATAATGCAAAAAATTATAGTTGCTACATTTTTATTATGGTATACATCATTAAAATGAAGAGAGTATTTCTGGAAATGTTTTATTTATCTAAGAGGCAGTATTTAACTCCTGGTTGTAATTTAGAAACTTATGAAATTTCCAAATACTTCTTGATTTTTCATTTAAACAGTAAAGAGTTAAAGATAGAAAATCCTCAAAGATTACAAAGAAGACACTGCTACAAATAAATAGTGCAGTGACCCAGATGTTATTTATATAACTAAATATCTCAATTGATTTTCAATGAAAAACATTCCCTTCCAATTAGAATTTGGAATGGCATCACGTAAATTATTGAATGAACTGATTATCAAAATTATAGTCATCACACAGAGCTTTCTGAGCAGCTTCTCTTTCTTAAAATAACATGTATTCTCTGTAGACATATAAAAACATCTCTGACTCTTTGACTTCTGGGGCTGTTTGTTTTGTTTCATTTTGTTTCCTTAAGTTCTCATTTAATGAGCAAAAGATTATGCTGAAGAAAATTAAATTAGTTGTGATTGTATGTGTAGCTGATTTCTATACTGCTATTCAAATTTCTATTCACTTCTTATTAAAGCAATTAAAAAAAATGCTTATGCCCAAGTAGCATTTCACACTGGCACCTCATTAGCTTTCTAGGGAGTTTTATCAAGAAGTAACAGGGAGGGCAGAAATAGTGTTTATTTTTCAGTGGGGTGTAATGGGACTTGGCATAATATCTATAATCTTCAAGAGAGATAGACAGATGAGTTTATTTTTTTCCTTTAAGAAGACAGAAAAGAGAAAGTCATGCTAACACTAAGATTTGAAATGAGGTAAACAGCGCTAACAAAAGACCCAGTAGTGTCTTTCACTACCACGCCAGCTGGAGCTAATTGTATTAGTTATGGTAATGGTGCCCTCCAGAGGAATTTTGTAGGAATTTGAAACACCAAGAAGGAACAGGGAAAATTGAAGGCTGTGGAAGCAATGAATTGAAATACAAGCTTTAAAAACTCAATTAATGTTTTAATCTTTTGTGGATAATTAATATGCCCTTTAATTTAACTTTGGCGCTGAAAGTTGACACTATGACTGCAAATATCAACAACCATTTTTTTTAATAGTTTAGGCCATTTGTGAATCTTTATATATTATATTCTTGGTATAATCTATTGTTCCTGCAGGTGTGAAAAAAAGAAGAAAAACCCGAGGGACACACGGAGAGTCAGCTTTATATTGCCGAGAGCCCAGAGAGGCATATCTGCCACCAAACTCTGAGCACCCCTTTTTCGGTTTCTTTTAGTTTTATACCTTGTTGGGGGTTACAGTTAGCCAATGGCAAGTTTTCACAAAAGTCACCTCATTTACATAGTAGTCAGCCAAGCAGAAGTATGTCCCAAAAGTTCCTTCATTTACATAGTAGTCAGCCAATCAGAAGTATGTCCCCAAAATTACTTCATTTACATGGTAATCAACCAATCAGAAGTATGACCCAAAATCACCTTATCAGCTGTGAGTATTAGTAGCTGCTCAATTTAGGAGCGGGATAAGCGAAACAGGCTGGTTTTAGTGGAACACCTTGACACTATAATATGTCATACATTGAAAAGTAGCTCAAATATATTTTTTTGAAAAAGTAGCTCAAGAAAGCAGTAAAGGACTAAGATTAGAGAATTCAAAATCATGATCTCTTTATTACTTTTCTTTCATGGCATTCTTTTGGCAAATTCTTTTGAATTTAGTGTAAAGAAATTGTAATTTTATATTAGTATAGCTGAAATGAGATAAAAATTATAAACTGTCATCATCAATTATTGGAAGTAAATTGAAATGGGGGATCCACAGCACTAGGTTATGGACTGCAAAGCCAAAATTAGCAACAGATTAAAAACAGATAAGGAGTACAGGCAAAAGAAAATATGAGGCCTCCTTATTTTTGTCAATTAAATATTTAAATTTTAGGAATGTACAGTGACTATTTCACATGATAATTTATTGTCATTAGCATCAAAATTGTTTTTGTTATTTTACCCTGCTGGGCACTGAGATGAATGCTGGGGAAAGAGAATTTCATATTTAAAGATTTAATGGCTTTTGACCTCACATGTCACAGTGATTTTCTGCATTTGAATTCTTAAAGGAAAAAGCAAATCAGCAGAAAGCAAGTTCCCTTCAATAATTTACTAAAACAATTATAAGGAGCTGAAATTTTTATCTTAAAATATGACACGAGTTCTTAGAATTATGTTGGTGTGGAAAAATATTTCAATAAGTGATTTGGTGACGGTAGACCTCAAAATGGATAATATTTAAGAAGCTCTAAGTGAGAAATAGGGACAACTTTTCTGTTTTTGTTTTTCATCCTGAAAAAAGAAAGGAAACAGAAGTGACTGGGAAAAATAAAAAAAGACCAGAAAGCTGTTTTGCTGCTGGGCTGGTACTGTATCACAAGGGAGATCAGCAGAAATTAACAGGGCTGGAGAGGTGGCCAAAAGGCCCGAGGGGGTGTTGCAATATGAATCCTTCTTCTTCTTGTACTAGGATGTTGTTAACTAAGGAAATTATTTAATATTTCAAACATACAGATAATGGAAAATTTATATAACAGGTACCAGTGTACACAGTACCCAAGGGTATCACATAGGTCATTTTTTTCCATGTCTCTTTTATAGAAAAATAAAATATTAAACATACAGTTCAAATGAAGCACACTCTCATATTCTTCCTTCATCTCCAGAGGAAACCACTATTCTGAAATCAGTGTGCATATCCTTATATTAATATACATTTTTTGCACTTTGTATAAGACCATATCCATATGTATATATTTACATGTATGTGTGCATATATAACTCAGTAACTTATTGGGCTTACTGATTAGAATTTACATGCTTGTTATACTACAGGAATAGTTTACTTTTTCACCCCAGATTATATTTTGTTTTTTATTTTGATATGTAAAGATCTAGTTTATTTCCAACAGCCATCTAATGCCCCATCATATGAGTAAGCCATAATATATTTATTCATTACTCTATTGGTATACTGTTAACTATTTATTTTTTATCAATGTCACAAACAAATTGGAATGAATTCCTGAATCTCTGTCCTCAAACATCTTTGAGAAAGTTGCCAAGGTAGTTGTCTAAAAGTGAAATTGCATGTCTTAGGGTGTGTTTATAATTACCATTGCTTAGTAAAATCAAAGTGTTGTTTGCTATAATTTTGAAAATGTACACTTCTACCAGTAACATATAAGAGTATGCACTTCCATCCTTGACAACAATTCTCATCAGAGTTTTAAATGTATGCCAATTTTATTATTGTAGTATGGTATTTTATTTTGAAAATTTATATTTCTCTCATTATGAGTTAAGTTGAACAGCTTTCCATTCAGTATTGACCAACTGGAATCCTCTTTTGTGAACTCCCTGTTCATATATTTTTCTTATTTCTCATTTTGATTATTTTAATAATACAGTTTTAATTGTAATCGTGTTGATTACATGTACTGAAAATTCTCTCTGTGTTGCATTTTATTTTGTCTATGGTGTCCTTTCTAAATAGTCAAATAGATTAATCTTTTTTTTTTAGTTCTATGCTTTTTCTACCTTCTTTAAGAAATCATTTACAACCCCAATTTCATAAGACATTTTCCCTAAATGTCTTCTAAAAGTTTTAAGAAACTTTGTATATTTCAAAATCAATTTATGTAGATATTTTCTCACATATGGTATAAAATATATATAAAAATTTTTCCATTTCTGTAAATATAGCCAAATACCTGTCACTATTAATTGGTGTCCATTTCACCACTGATTTGTAATGCTGCTGCATTATATATGCACACATACAATTTATATATACAAACACATTTATACATACACAGAATATTCCGAGTGCTATTGTTTTATAATAAATTATATCAGTTTGTTAAATTTTTAAATTGCTCATTACAAATATTAGAACACTATTAAGTGTTTTTAATTTATTCTATTCTGTAACCAGCAATTTTGCTGAATTCTCTTATTTGTTCTAGTAGTTTGCTTATGGCTTTTTCATATTAATTATGACATCATCCAAATCTAAAACAACTATTCTTTCTAATTATTATGACATTTCTTTTTCTTGTCATATTATGCTGGGTAGGGCTGCCAATGCAATGTTGAATAGAAGTGGTGTTTGTTTTCCTATCTAATTCCTCATGAAAATACAATTATTTTAAACACCTTTGACCAAAAATCATGTCTGTTAGATATTTCTGTTTATATATTACTAGATATTTCTGTCTATTTCCATTATATTTTTTTATTAGGGTAAGAATGTGCCTGCTCATTCCAAGTTTACTAATACTTTTTTTCTTGAATTAGTATAAAAATTTAACTTAAAAAATGTTTCCATGCACTGATATAATCATATGGGGTTTTGGGATTGTTAAAATATAATAAATCTTAATTAATTTCCAGTGGTAAAACATTCCTGTGTTAAAATCAACTTGGTTATGAGACACTATTTGCCTTATTTTTACAATAATATACTTAAGATTTTTGCTTCAATGTTTAAAAATAAACTTGAATTTCAATTTTCTTTTGTCTTATTTTTTTGGGGGGGGTCTTTTGTCTAACCAAATTATATTAACTTCATAAAAGAGAAATAAATTTCCATCTTTTTCTAGTTTCTGGAAGAGTTTATCCACAATAAAGTATTTGTTCCTTCAAAATTTTGTATATCTTGTATAAATAAATTTTTAAAAAATCTTGTACTCTATATTGAAGGCATTTTATTTTCATCACAATTGTTTTCATGATTGTGTTGTTCAAATATTATATCCTAATCCTTGCTTTCTGTGGTGGTTCTTAAAGAGCTGGGTTAAAATCTTCAAAATCTCAAAATATTATTACAGATTTTTTAAGTATCTCATTTTAATTATTTTAACTTTTTCTCTCAAAATTTTGAAATTATATTGCCAGATGCATTCAGGTTCAGGATTTTTCTGTCTTCCTATTGAATTTTTTTATTATTTCTATAGAATATCTATATTTCCTAATAATGCTTTTTTACCTTTAATTATTTTTCTCATATTAACATAAATACCACAATTTTCTTTTTATAAGTATTGCCCGACATAAGTTTTTATATAAACTCTAAAATATGTTTTGATATGTTCCATATTTTATATTTTCACATTTTATACAGTATATTTATTTATTTTTTATTTTCTCTCTCCTATTTGAAATTCAGTTTCCTGAGTGCAGAAATGCTTGTTGGTTTGATTCAGTGTTGTATTGAAAGTATCTAGACCAATTCTCGGCATCCATCAGGCTCTCAAAAGATATTTGTTGAATGACTTTTTGTGATGGAGCTTATGAATTGCATTGGATGTATGCCTTTATGTCACCCTTCCATCTTTCACTTAGCTTTTATCTATTGTATTATTTTACCTTATCTTCCCCAAATTGATCACATCATTATTATTAAAGCTAATGTTTATTAATATATATCATTTAGATATGCTTATTATTAACTTCATCTCTCACTATTGTTAATTACTTGACAGATTTCCTGTGCTTCCTGCAGTATGCACTTTAGTATTTCTTTTGGTGATTTATTGAAAATGCTGCATTTTTTTCCTATTTCTTGAAAGTTAATTTAATTTGGTATAAAATATTTAGTTTCTATTATTTCCCCGCAACAATTTGAAGATAGTATTATGTTAACTGAATGATTTCCTTTGTTGCTTTTAAGAAGTCTTTGTTAGTCAAGCTTTTATTTTATGTAAGATTAAGTTTAAGATTATTTCAAATTCATTTCTATTTATAAATAAAACTATATTTATTTCTATTTTTATATAGATTTGAATCTATTTTTATTTATATTAATTGGCATTTGATTTGCTTCTTCAAAGCCAATTTTCTTAATTTTCATCAAATCTGGAAAAGATTTTGCACTATATTAATATGTTTGAAGATTTTCTGTCTGAAGATTTCTCTGTTCTCTCCTTTAGTAACTCTTATGAAAAATAATTTATTTTCAGGTCTCCTAACTGGTTGCTGGTTTTTAATTTTATTCTTTTTTATATTTTTATGCTATCATTCTGGGCAATTCCCTCATGACTACCTTCCAGATTATTAATTATTGCTTTAGCTTAATTTAACCTGCTATTTAATCCATTCATCAAATGCTTATATTTTATTTTAATTATTTCTTTTAATTTCAAATATAGAAATTTTTATTCTTTTTTAAATCTGGTTTTTATAAATATTTGTATTTCTACAACATTCACTTTCATAGCATTTGTTCTATCCTACCATATTTTGTTCTTGTCTTATAATTTTTATGCCTTCCTTTATTGCTTCAATGATTTTATATGTAGAATTGTTTTATTGTTTTGATTTATCCCCATTATCTCAATATTTTGGCTCCTCTTTGTTATAGCTGATGATTCACTTATGATACTTTGTTCATTCATTTGTTTTATGATCTATTTTTTAATTGTAATCTCCTCTTTAGCAAGGCTTATATTACTTTTTTCCCTGTCAAATCCCATATACCTTGGACTTTAAAAAGGTGGCTCTGTGGCTCTAGAGTGGTGTTACATGTTTTCAAGGATATCACTGGATTAGGACAACTCATTTTTTTTTTGGCTAATCTCCTGGACTGAGGATTTTTGCAGCGCAAAAATAGCTGTATTCACATACCATATCACCACAAGCACAGGCTTCTTGATTTCTCAAAGGGAGACATTTTTCCTCACCTAAAGCCACAACAGGGAAAAGTTTTGATTTTCTTTTCTCCTGAGTTGCTGGTCACAGTATGTCTAATACTACTTTCATTTATTGGCCAGCCCTTTGTAGGTTCAAGATTTATTTTAACTATTTGTTTTAACTCGCACCACCAAAGTGACCACAGCATAAGATTTTGCTCCTAATCCTAGATTTTGTACCCTTTTGGTTTGTCCCATAGGGGATTTTCTTGTCTTTGGCAAGAACTTAAATAATTGATTCATATAATTCAGTGCTTCCAATTGTTTGTAGGGATAAGGGAGAGATTTTTGCATTAGCTTAGGTGACAATTTTACAGAAATAGAAGTTTCGTTGCTGTAGTTTACTACACTAATAATGCTAAGCATAAGTGAATTTTAATGGAAAATGAGAAAGGTGCTCAAACATATATCTGTGTTGACATGGTACAGAATAGAAAGAGCATCTCTAACAGCAGGATTTCAAAAGTGGAACTGAACAAGAATATCACCAATATTTACAGAAATACGGTAGAGTTTTGTGTACCCACAAGGTATATGATTAAGAGTTCAAGCCAATCTTACCAAGATTTACCAAGACTTACCAAGAGTTCAAGCAAGTTTACCAAGTACAGTTCTATAAAGTGATAAAAATTGATGCCAAATGATGCCGCTGGATCACTGTGAGTGTTGTAATAACCTACAAAAGGTGAAATGATGATTATTAAATAGGCCTATCAAAAAAAAGAGCACAGGTACAGAAGTTTCAGGAAATCTTTTTAATAATAATCCATACTTAATAACAGAATATAATTAACTTGAGAGTGCTATTACCACTTTTTAAAGCAATATTTCAACGTATTTTAAGAAGAGGTAAATTGAATTTTCAATTAAATAGAAAATAGAAAACCATAATACTCTATCATAATGTAATCCTATTTCTAATTACTAGTATTGAAATAATGTAAATTACCATGTAGATGTAGCAATCTCACACTGTACCAAGTTTCCTACAATTCTTAGGAATTATTATTATCAGTAATATTCATCATTATGTTTTAATGAAAAATGTAAGTTTCATAAATTAAGCTGGTTGGGCTCTAGGCTAAATCATTCATTTAGTTGGTTCTAATAAGGCCCATGTCTATATATGCAAATATGCACACATTTTCTAATAATATTACGACATATTAATATTTTGAGAAAACCAAATAACCATTAACCTTTTAATTTTTATAGACTTCACAGATAAAAAAAAAAACTGAGATTAAGAAGTTAAAAGTTTAAGAAATTTACCTAAAAGGACAAAATAATTTGAGCAACCCAATAGGTCTCCTAACTTTGGATGAAAGCACTTTTCACTAGGCCAGTAGTTCTCAATGTATATAAATATAAATCTGGGGGTCTCAGACATCCTTCAATGAGGTCCATGAGGTCAAAACTATTTCCATAAAACAAAAAAATATGTTATTTGCCTTTTTCACTGTGTTGACATTTACACTGATAGAACAAATGTCATTGTGGGTAAAGCTGCTATCCCAATCAAGGAAGTGGCTGCAAAATTTTTTTAGTAGTTATCATATTCCTCACTGGCACATAGGGATGGTAAAAACTCAGTTTCATTAAAAATGAAAGCAGTAAAAATACTTTTTATACAATCTTATGAAACAGGATAATTGTTTGATAAAATCTCAACCCTGAATGCAAATTGTGTTAACATAAAGCCCTTTTGTTGCATATCAAAGGATAATGATTGTCTCTAGGAAAAGCAAGTGTTCAATTGGTTGAATTGAAAGCTGAACTAGCCCTCTTTCTAACGAATAACATTTTCACTTGAAAGAATGACTGATAAACTATGGCTTATTCAGACTTGGGTATTGAGTATTTGGTATTCTCAAAAATAAAAACTTATCACTTCAAGGAAAACTTATCACTTCAAGGAAAACAATTAACTGTATTTGTTTCCAATAACAAAATTGAATATTTGAAGCAAAAATTTGAATTTTGTGAAACTTGTATCCACCACTCTGAGCTTCGTATGTTCTGAATACTTAACGATTTAGGTCAGTAATAATATCAAGAAATGTGATTTGTTTGGGGATATTTATTGTATAATAAAATGTGTCAACATTCAGATCATTGCATAACTCAGTAGATTAGTATTTTCCAAATAAATAATGCTTGAGATTACAAAATAATGCATAAGTGAAAAAATCCATTGCAAGATAATCCAATGAATTTCAATGTGATAGTATGTGAAAAGTTTTTTACTTGGGTTGCAGATTTCATATTGCAACTAACATTTAGAAAACTATCACTTTGTGAGTTTTAGCATAATATCAAATAATGATATCCACAATGATCTGAAAAGGTGAATAAAATATTTCTGTCTTTCCAATCATATATCTGAGTGAGACTGAATTCAAAACAATATATTACAACAGATTGACTTCAAATGCAGATATCAGAATCCATCTGTTTATTAAGTTAGACGCTAATGAGTTTTGCAAAAATGTGGAAATATGCCTATCGTCTTATTTTTTTGTTTTTGGAAAATATAGCTATGTTTTCATTATAATGTGTTATTTATTTTGCCAAGTAATGGTTTATTGTTGTTTTGAAATAAATTAATAAATATATATTTTACATTTTTCTGAACTATAATTTCTAATATGGTAAATCTCATTAGATATAGCCCACACAAACAAAATCTCTTCAGAGATTTTTATCTTTAAAAGTATAAAAGATTCCTGAGACCAGAAAGTTTTGAGAACTGCTGCATAGATTGGACTCCATACCTTAACAGAAAGAATGAAGCCAGTAATCTTCTTATAAAGTATATGACAACGCTATAACATACACTTTTAATTCCAACTCTGCTAAATCATCAATGGGATCTTTAGATCTTAGGCTGGTAACAGCTAACAAGGGTGAGAATCTTTAAAAGTAATGAAGTTTCTAAGAGAAGTTTCTAAAAGTCCTCTTATAGCATTGGTCTCCTATCCCAATCCTTGGGAATTAGTTCAAGAGGGAAGTTTAAACAACTAGATTATTATAATACCAATAACAGCTTAGGTGTATGCATTAAATGTTTCAATAGTAAGTGTTAACGGAAGAGATTGGAGAAACTGATTTGATCAATCACTCAGAGTGCTCAAACAAATCATGGGAACATGTAGTTTTATTTGTGTAGCAACCGATAAGATAAAATCAACGGTGACCAGAACTCCTTTCATAGTGTTGTAGTAAATCATTAAACACAAAATGAGCTTCTGAGCAAGCCCTGCCGACATGTCTAATGGCAAGAGAAATAAAACTTAAAGAAGAAAATATAAGGTAAGTCATAGGAATGTATAGTGTATTGTGAAATGTACTCTGCAATGAAGTTTTTAATATCAAAAGTGTTTGACTTATATGATCATAGAAATGCCTGAATAATTATAAATTATTAATCCATAAATGGAGTTTGAATTACATAAGCAAAGTTTTTCTTTGTATGTATACTATATATATATATATTTTTTTTTAATTTCAAGGATAGTTTTCCTGGATAATAATTCTTGAGAAAAGAGGGCAAAACGAGAATAATGTAGTCCAATAATTTAATTATTGAGAATCTTGGTTCAAAACTCTTTTATAGATGGCACTTCCTGGCAACCCAGGAAGAGTAAACGATATAATATGGTCAAGGTCAATATCTCACTTCCACTGTGTTCAAAGTACAATTTGAATTCAAAGAAAGAAGAGAATAAAATAAAAACTTTAAAAACACAGACAACTACAGACATCTTAATCGCAATTAGCATGCATAAAGAGTAGTAATTACAGTAGATGCTAAACTATCAAGAAACAAGTGATGAGAAAATAAAGTCCTTATTATAGAGCCATCAATTCAGTTTTTTCATCTATTTTGTTTATGAAACTGGCTTTCATTTTTAATGCATACTTCCATTTCCTATAATTCCCCCATTTTCAAATGGAATTTCAAATACAGAAACTCTAAATGTGATAATGGCTGTCATGTCATACTTAATTTGCTATTTTAATAATATATTTACAGAAAATTAAAACAAAAAAACTAAAAACTTTGGAAAATATTTAAAAGGCACTAAAACTCTTTAATTTATTAAATATCCTGGGGAAGTTTATGTGCTGGATATTATAATAGATAAAAGAAATAATACCAAGAAAATAATGACTTAATCCTTGCCTTTAAGAGCTTATATTTAGTAGGAGAGAATGAAGTGACAATTACAGTACAAGGTACAGTGTGATAATAACTATTAGACACAGAGATTATGTTGCATGACTTTAGTATAAAATAGTGATGAAAGAACATTAGCTGTTAAAATGATCTTGGTAAACTAAAGATATCAAATCAAGCAAAACAAATTTATCTACTAAAGAAAATGTCTGAAAGAATAAGACATTTTCCTCCAAATTCCATAATATATAAAAGAGTAAAAAACTAACTGCCAGTCAATAGAGATAATAAAATAATCATAATTTAATAGCAGAGCTTAAAACAAAAATAAAAGAATCTGAAAATAATTTTGTTTTAGTTAGCTCTGGTCAAACCCTTAGAAGAGAAATTATAAAATTTAATGTGTTAGGTAGTATAACAAATTAGAATCCTGATGGTTCTTGGTGGATTGCTAAAAAGGTATAATACAATAGAAGATCTGGTAATTTTCCATGATTTGGTAATAATGAACTTTATCTTAACTTTTGGTGGCATTTCCAGCGTATCTCATATCTGCTTTCTGGGTCTCAAAACTACATTAGTCCAGGAGACCCATGAATCAGAGCATTTTCTCTATATCTGACATTATCTCTAAAAGTGATTTTCAAGTAAGTTAAAGTGTTAACCAAATCAGGAAAGTACCAGAATTGCCAACCATTTAATCAGGTATATCTTAGGCACTACTGTAATGCTATCAAATTGCTTCTGACTGTGGAGAGTAACTGAAGGAAAGATCCAGTCTTGTCCACAGGAAGTGTACAATAACTTTGTAACAACAGACATTAATTTTTAAAATACTTCAGAAACAATTATGACAATATGAGGTTTAATACAAAGTATATAGCCTAGCTCATATATAATATTGATAGTATCTTAAAAGCAAGAAAGCACAACGTTTTTATAAACAAGATTATTATGAAAGATTCTTTTTGGAGCCAAAGATATGAGTGAGATTCCCAGCTTTATAGTCTTTTTTTTTTTTTTGGCTCCAGGCAAGTCCTATATTCTCTCTGGCTCTCAATTTCTCAAATGTAAAGAGGGTGTATTTTCATTCATGCAGTCTGTTTCACAGAATTTTTGTGAGGATCAAATGGTAAAGCATGTGAACTGAAAAGTACTATAAGAGATTATGTAGGCATGTATATTTTAGCAGCCTCCATTGGGGAGGGACCATGAGTCAAAAAAATATATAGGAAAACTCTTATTGGAGAAGGAAGCAAGTCATATTTTATTATATATAATTCAGGTTTGAGAATATTTCTTACTCAGAAACTAGTGTTTGATTCTTCGTGTTTAACTACCTTTTATTTCCAGTGAATTCCCATTTTAACTCAAAGTTGCCACCTGCATTTTACACATTTTGTTTTCATTGTGATATAATTAAACACTGGAAAGGCATGTACTCCATAGATTTATTTGTATTTCAATACTTTATCATAAAATTATTAGACTTCCTGAGAATACTTTTGCAGCATCTGTTACTTCATTTAAAACTTTTATATTTTTCTTAAAATACTTCAAAATGCCTTAAGAGGAAAAAAAAACCTACTATATCCTCACCAGAATATAATGTCTTCCATTTTTCAGTGTTCCTATCCAAACTTTACTTACTAAATGACACATATTAGTTATCACTATAGTGCACAATTTGATGTACTGCCTATTTAACTTGCGATTTTTTTCATGTTGCTACATGTTCTTCATACCTATAAATTTAGTGCTGACATAAGATTCCAATTATCTAAAACACCATTATTTGCCTAACCATTTCCCTGTAGTTGAATGGCAAGACTGCTCCAAAATTTTCACTATTACATGTGGCTCTGATATGAAAATATTGTTATAAGTTTTTTTTTCATTTCATTAGCTTATTTCTTTATTTATAAATTTACAAGTTGAGTTTCTAGAGTTAAAGCACATCGACAGCTTGTGGAATACCTAGAGCAATTTTACTATCACCACTCACCTGATACTGTACAGTTTTTCTCAAGACATCATTAGTATTGGTTTTTATGATTTTAAAATTTTTGCTAGCTCATTAACAATAAAATATAGTGTTCTTTAAGAGAAGTTAAGCTTTTAACCAAGAAATAAATTGTAATTGTAAATCTTCAGGAGTTTTTTTGTTCTGTTTTAAGTCAAGCGCTTCTTAAGACTCATCCAAGGCCATAATCAACCCACAACTGTCAAAACTGAAAGCCAAAACAAACGCTCAAGGACAGTAGGTTGCCTCCCATGCATGGTTGCTTACTGCCCACCAGGTGGCTACAAAGTGAGATGTAGCTGTTTGAATGTACTGAGGTTCACAGTCAAAACTCACTACCATTGCAGGCTTAGAAAGCGGATGTTTCCAGCCAAACACAAATAGATTCATCTCTCATGGGAAAACACACAGTACTTCTGATTATAAGTCTGATGTATAAAACTGAGTCTAATTGACTAATAGCAATATGACTGTCATGCAGACTGGACTTCTTCAGTGGACAGGTCTAGGACAGTCTCTCCTCGCAGGCAGTCTTATATGAAGACTCAAATTATAATTAAATGCTTGCTTGGCAGACTCTGATATATAAAATAAAAACAATATCATAATTTGAGTATTTAATGGCAGGAGGCAAAGAGAATCATTTATTTTTACTTTGGAGGTAGTCTGTCCTAGAACTTCCCAAACCATGTCACAATGTTCTGATGAAGGAAAATAGCATGCTGTGCAAAATGTAATGTGTATTCAATACATTCTAGAAATGTGCTTCCTCACTGCAGGAATTCTCACAGTTTTTAATATGCCAGTGTTCATTATTGATGTCTAGGAGGGAAATCTCATAAGCCCTGTTTCTTGAATAGATTTTTTTTTGAAGGGGCAGACAAAACATTTATTGATCTCTCCCAGAACTAGAGAAATAGGGAAACCAGATTTAGAATAGGGGATTAGAATACTCAAAAGACTCCAATTCCTTCTCCCACCGCAGATGTGTGGACATCTCTTTTGTGGCACACCCAACATCTGTAGGGAGAAGAGGCAAGATCATCAAAATTAGTGAGACTCAAATTATTAGTGAGAGCTATTGAGAAGCAGAAACTAACCACCTGGATTGTGAGCTAACGAAATGGTGCATGAGCGCTGCCAAGGCCACGTGAGAATGGAGCAGACACAGAGGGAAGCAGACTTGAGTCAGGAAGAAAGCTCGAGTTGAGTTCTTAGATCAAGCAGTGTCTGAAGTACACAGTACTCTTCAATTAGTAAGTTATATAAACCCAGAAATCTGTAAAATCTCTCTTTCTCCTTATTTGAGTTTGTGCCTGATTTTTGTATGTTTCTATTACTAACCAATTCTCCTTAAGATCATCATATTCTTTTATATGTCATGGTCATATAGTATGCACATGGACAATACTTTTGGTCATGTCTTGTTCTTATTATATATCCTATATCTCTTTGGGTGATTTATTTTATCTCTGCTCTGACCCATTATGCACTGTTTTTTAAATTTATTACTCAACATAATTTTTTTTTATTTGCAAGTTCTCCTCAATTTTTACCCTCTGTACTACTTGCAGGCACCATAATGAATTAAGTGAAAAGTTGCAATTACCTCCATCTATTTCCATCTCTCTGAGCCACTGAGGCCCTCTTTGTTTTTAGGGCTCCAGCACATATCCTCTGTATCTTAAGCACACAAAACAGTATCTGGCACTTAACAGACTTGAAGGTCACTGGATTTCTTCTTAGACAAAGTCATCGATCTGTTATATTCTCTTCCTATAGCATTTTCTGTCTTTGGACTACACACTGTGCTCAAAAAATTGGTTATACTTCACTCCCCCAGCACCACCTAAGAAAAGATGTTCCTTAGGTGATTAACATTTTTAAGAAATAAAGGCAACATAATTGTTAATGACTGGAATAGCATTATGTTTTTGACCTTTCAAGGATATTTGTGTTGAATAAGAAGAATTAATTTCAATGGAATGAATATCTAATGGTGGAGGTTAAGTGAAGATAGTTTGAGACTATAAGCCCTATATACCAACATAAACTATATTAATAAAGTAACTACTTTTTCACCTTATCCTTAAGACTGATATTACCTTTGCTCTTCTTTCTCCCCTATTTCTACTACAAGTATTTTCCCTTCATCCTTCTCATGGTCCCTGTAGGCCCTGGATCATCAGTAAACTGTATCTCACAGATGAACTCTATGCTATTGAGAATAGCTCTATGAAGCAAAGTATTTTATGTACTACTTTCTGGGTCAGTGAGAAATAGAGCCAAACTCTATTAGTCATGTTCACTCTGGGCAAGAGTGGTTGCTCATGGTACTATAAATTTGCTCTTCCTGATTTACTCAAACATTTGTTTGATACCATTAAGATTATTTGGCTAGCATATATCTACATAGTCTTCAAGCAAACAGAATTAGAAATTAAAAAGGAATTAGAATTGAAAAATCTTCTGCTGATTTTGGTTATTTCAAAAGTGAAACTTCAGAAACACCTTACATTTCATGAAGTTGAAATTTCAGAAATAGAAATGTCATTTTTAAACTTTTCTTTTCTTCATATATTCATCTTAACCCCAATAAGTTTCAAATGGAGAAATACTAATAGTTCCTTTTTTAAAAGTTCAATAATATTGCAGTAACAATAATATTTTCTTGAAGGTGGTAAATGTCGGATGCCTTCAACTCAAATCTGAACTCTAAATATAGGTTTAACTAAATCAATGTAATTATACTTAGTCAGAGTCAGATTTTCTCCTGTCTTGGGAAAACAAAATGTTTGTTCCTTAATTAGTTTAGAACATATCAGCTATAACTGCTAAAGCTTACCTTGTCCTTAAAGATGTTGACAATGGTGTTATACATTTCTATGTGTTCATACTCGATATGAAAATGTCACATATTATGGAAGGAGAACAATTTTGTTATTTAGTTATATCAAAGGAAAAAAGTGAAATCAACAGAATTTTATTCCTAGTATAGCAGTCAAAAAGACATTTTAATTATTCTAAATTTTCCATACATTATTATCTTCCTTAACGCTAATTCTCCAAGGGGGAAACAATACTGGATTGGAAAGAATATAGAATTCTCCCAAGGCATGATTTTTCTCAGTACTAAATCACACTTTTTTTACCCACAATCACAATGAGTTGGTTGCTACTTGACATTTGGAAAAGTATTTCATTTCCAGAAGGTGGCGCTCTAGAATAGTCGAAAACGCAGGTTTGCTTTCCATCAGAAACAAAGCAGATGTGCATTCATTAACATTCAGGTTAACTGCAATTCTGGAAACAGAGTGGGTATTCAAATCAAATAAATGCCCTGCTGCCCTTTCTTTGCTAGTATTTAAAACTCTAAATATTTTCCTTTATCTGTGACCTAACTAATTGTCTGAGGAAATTAGCAGCACAGCAATTTAGAGATTGCAGCATTAAAATAGATGAAAATATAAAGGGCTATGTTAGAAAAGCAGGCCAGTTTTACATGAGAAAATACCAATTTCTGTTTTGACTTTTAATAAAGTTCATTTATTAATGTATTTGAATAACATTTCATGGCATAAACTGTATTATATTCAAAGTATATGTAAAATTAGAGAATTACTATGCAAAATCAGATAATTAGGGAAATTTGTGATCTTTCAGGGATCATTAAAACTATTTCTGGGGTTATAAAAACCTTAAGTTTTAATGAGCAAATGGAGAAACTTGAAAAAAGAGCAGAAAAAGAAGAAGAAAGAAGAAAGTCGAATTCAAAGAAGAAAGTCGAATTCTATTAATTCTTGAATTTTCTATATTGAGTTCCAAGAAATCTTTGCCTAGTAAAATAATTGTGCCATTATAGAAGTAATACATTTTGACTACAGTAAACTGATCCATTTTCTCTGCAAAGACAGATGGAGAACATTTGTGACGTTGTCTGACACTGTGAATATTTATAGCACATTTATTTATTTATGTCAGTAACAAGAATTTATTCAATGGTCAGATGAAAACTATACTATTTAAAAGGAAAAGGTCCATTTAATCTGTCAACTAATATTTTTCTGGAAGAACTGGAAGTTTCATTTATTATCATTTATATCCTGAGCCATTTTGCCTATTTGAGTATTGTTGTTTACCAGTTGTTATATCACACAACCTAAATGCATCTCTAATACAACTGTAAGCATGTGATAATATTAGAAGATGACTACAAACATACTTGAAACTTATCATGTGAAGTGTATTGAGTGTAGCCTTTAGTATTCCAAGTGCATCAATGAGTCCCACTCTTACTTTTGTGGAATTATCTTTAAGGTGCACTGTATATTAAAATATCTGTGAGATCTAAGCCATAGATCTCTTTCATTTAAATATTTGAAGAGTCATATTGTTATATTTAATCTGTTTTTCTTGAAATATGTAACAAAGATGTTTCATTTGTTGAAAAAGAATCATTACTTGGTTTGGATTAAATTAAGACTTTTCTATAGTCTTAATTATATATATATAATATTATAAAATATGCATACCATATCTATAATATGCATACCATACCCATTTGTTAGGATTGGGGAGAACTGAAAATTAGGCCAGTAATTTATCTTAAGAAGAAATGAAGGTACCAAGGCTACAAGTGATATTTTTATAATACTCTTATTTCTACTAATGATTCATCTCTGAATGCAATAAACTCTACTTGTTTTCAAATACAAATTAAATTTATTCTTTAAATGTTTAAAAATTATTTTAAGAAAAAGGATATTTCAGAAAACCCCATTTAGTTAAAAAACTACAAGACTTAAATTTTTCAAATATTAATGTGGAATTAAGTAGACCAAATATTCAGAGTCAAATCAATATTCTTAGTTCTCAGACAAATATAGACATGGGTTATTACAATCTCTGAGCAGAGTACAATTTAAGTACAGGCTGTTACTGAAGCTATAGATGTGAATGGTACAAATTCCTGACTCAATTTTGCTCAACAAGCAGGGCTACTCTATTCTCTCCCTACTCCCTGACCCCACTGTAATCAAGACCAAAATGATCAAATCAAGACACCAGTACATTCACTGGCTGCCAGAGCATATTAAAAAATCTCCACACAAGATAGCGTAATCCAGAAGATCTATAAAAATGAAAATAATATATGATAGTGTAGAGGAGAAAAAGTGATATCTTTTCCTCACCCATCCGAAGACTCGCAGCTGAGGCACCTATAATAAAAGACAGATTAATAAGAGAAAAGCGTATAAATTTATTTGATAAAAGTTTTACAGGGTGCAGGAGCTGTCAGAAACGAAGACTGAAAGAAACAGCGATGCTTATGTATCTTTATGCTCAGTTTCATGAAGAAGTGGATAGTCATGCAGAAGTGTGGTCATGCTTTAGAAGGAGGGCAGAGAATTCTTCTATGACCTAGTTCAGGGGAGAAAGGCAAGAGAAAGAGAGTAAACTTCCTGCTTCTGCTGTTTCTCAAAGCTCAAGCTGCCATACTTTGGGGTAGCATGTCTCGAACCCCACTACTATAAATTTGGACCAGTGATTGTCTCTGGGAGGAAGGGTGAGGCTTGTTTTCAAAGACATATAAGGAAATTTTTCCTGGGATGATGGAATGTTTTATATCTTGACAGGATTAGGCAAGTCTATGCACTTTTCAATGCTCATCAAGCTATGCACTTAAGATCTATGCCTCTCACTGTATATAAACTATATCTCAAGAAAACTATTAATTCAAGCAACATATTAGGGGGAAAAAAAGGAGAACATTTTAAAAACTATGCTAAAAAATTTTATGGAATAGAAGAGGAATTTTTTTTTCTGCATCAGCTTTGTCTCCAGTGAGCAACAAAACGAATAAAGAAATAAATAAGCCAATAAATTATAAAACACACACACACAATGTTTTATGAATACATGCAGTTAAAGTAGAAATGATAAAGTAAAAGGTGTGAAGATATGAAAGGCCAGAAGCAAGATCAAGACCTGCTCAATTGTTTAAAAATATTCGTTGGTGCTTATTATATTCAAGAAATAGGAGGATGTGAATAAAACACAGATTTTATATTATAGTAGAATAATAAATATATATGTATGTATACACACACATTATCAAACAAGACAGAAGATTATAAATGCCTCAAGATTTGCTTAGATAAAAAGCAATGCAATTTCAGAAATATAAGAGAAGATATTAATATTACAAGGGTTTTATCTAGATAAACATTAAAAGGTAAAAATACACTAACAAAGGAAACTAGCACAGTGACCATTATGATCTGTAGTTGTAGCACAACGGTATTGTTGAAGGACAAGAAGTATTTCTGTATTTCCCAAATGTTCACAATATAATTCCAGTTTGATCATCACTATCCTTTTGGGTCTATATTCTAATTATCTGGGCAGAGCGGTAACACACAATGATTAGTAATAAAGCTATCCAATAACCTATCTGGTGGCTTCAACTAACTTCTTTCATTTTATTTTTATTTTTTTATTTTTTTGAGACACAGTCTTGCTCTGTTTCCCGGGCTATAGCATCAGCCTAGCTCACAGCAACCTCAAACTCCTGGGCTCAAGGAATCCTTCTGCCTCAGCCTCCCGAGTAGCTGGGACTACAGGCATGCACCACCATGCCTGCCTAATTTTTTCTATAAAGATTTTTAGGTGTCCAGCTAATTCCTTTCTATTTTTAATAGAGACGGGATCTCGCTCTTGCTCAGGCTGGTCTGGAACTCCTGACCTCAAGCGATCCTCCCACCTTGGCCTCCCAGAGTGCTAGGATTACAGACATGAGCCACCGCTCCTGGCCCTTTCTTTCACTTTTAAGAGAAGACTTAGCCAAAGTTTATCTTCTGCTTCTAGCACCTCACATTGTATATTTCAATTTTGTTCTCACCTCAGCAAACCCATGAGCCATAAAGCAGTGTGCATTTTCTGGGACACCCCAAAGAGACAAACCTGAGTAAGAGAAAAAAATGCATACTAAGCACTTAGGTATTAAATTTGAGAAACATGAGCAGTTTACTTTAACCAAAGGACTTAAGGATAGAGGAATACATAGGGATTTTTTATATTCATTTTTAAAGAATTAGGAAATTTTCTCACCATATCTTGTCATGCTGAGAAAAAAGTCTTAGTTTTTAAAAAAATGAATCCTCTATTTTTGTTCATTTTGTACTAATTATTGAACATTAATTTTACATGCACTTAGTGATCTAAGTTTTCTGTTGTTATTGCTTTGTTTTTCAGAATGGAATTCTAGACTTTATTAAATCACATTTCAAGTGTCCATGTATGGCATTGTTTCTCAGCTTTTTAAAACCAAACCATATGCAAAATTGTAGTAGATGTGAAGCTACTATAGAATGTTTATTAAAATTAATCTAATGATTAGTAGCATAAATATTCAATGGATGAATTCTTTAATGTCTTTGGAAAAAAATAAATTTCTATTATAAATTTTTGGAATTTTAAAAAAAATTTGTACTATTTTATAAAGTTCTTATTATGATCCTACACCTGGAAATAATCAGTTTGAATCTATTTTGATACTGTTTTTTGTAAGTGATGTGAGTAATTATTTGAATCTATGGCTACTGTGGTAGTTAACACAGTTTTAATCTAAATTCTATAACAAAAATACTCAAAATGCAGCAGTACAAACAAGACAGATTTTCTCTCTCTAGTGTTTTCTCTCTCTCCCTCACTTTTATAACTAAAATGATGATAAGAATCAGCAATTCAACTCTGCCACCCTCAGCACAAGTCTTCCTCACTACCTCCCAGCTGATGTGTGTATTGGGGACAGAGAGCAGACAGGAGGGTGCACATGTAATTCTTTTAAGGGCACACCTGGAAGAAACAGACATGATTGCTTTTCATGTTTCATTGATGAGAATGAGTAACTTGCCCATAGCTAGTTGAAAGAGAGGCTGGGAAATACGGACTTTGACTGGTTGGCCATTGTTCTGGAAGGATAGGGCAAAGAATACCAGGGAACAACTTGAAGTCAACTGCCCCAATATCCAGGTATATGAGAATAGGAAAAGTACAGCTGTCATTTTTTTAAGGCCATGATCAAATACTACTAGATAGAAATTTCAAACAATTCCTGCCCTGGCAGTGAAATACTTCTCTTTATTAGCTGGGAGAAATTATGTTATATATCATGAATTCCTTTGTCGCTTGTCATTTATGATTCCTATTTTCTTTCCTCTGGGAGATTCTTTGTCCATTACTTCTGTGGTGTTCTATAGTTACCATAAGAACTGGTTTGCCTGTGACCGTTTTGATTTATACTCATTGTCCTTGCATAATATCAACATTCAATTCATTATTCTAAATATGTATCCATTTCACTCTCACAAGTATTTGATTACCCTGTAATTATCTTCCAAAGGAGGGAATTAGAAAAATTCTCTCCTTTGAGCTGCACATATTTTGTGATCTATCCTTTGCAAAACCAGTTGGGAAGCTCTGGAGTTGCTTTAAAGGTCAAACATGCACTGGCTTTTGCAGAGCAATACAATTTCCTCAAAAACTTAGCATGCTTTTGGTCTAGTTGCTTACGGCCAAATCCATGGGCAAATAACCATAACCAAAAACCTAATCTAGACAGTATTGCTATGCTTACAGATTATTTTTTTATTTACTGGTTTCTTTGTTCAGCATGTTTTTCTCTTCCTCAATTTAAGGGTGTCAACTTTGAAGCTACCTAATATTAGTTTACATAGGAAAGCATCACTCAGCCTGACCTTTCGAACTAGAATGGACTCCAATTAACAGAGATGCATTAATGCACATACTTGAAGAAGCCAGAGGTCTATTTACTGCTAAGGCTGCTTTTTTAAAAATCACTTCTTATAACTAGCCCAAGTACATTTCATCACAGAACTTTCCACAAGTATCAGTCAATATATATCAATATTTTAAGTTTTTCAATGTTGTGAATTTCCCCAAAGAGTTCACAGAAGATACACGTCCTTGTGGCACGTAATCTACCCTTTTAAGGATTGCAAGTGACAATTTTACCAAATGCTTTACTGTAAGATAATGAGAATCACTAGCTTTCCAGCCTACAATATCTATGTTCTTGTCAAATACTCCCAACTGTTAGACCAATGTCTCATTTTTCAAAATTATGGTAGAGCCCACTTCTAGTAACCAAGTTATGTTTTAGTTAAAATTAGATGCTATGAAAAGAGAGAGGGGGAAGCCTAGCATTTTAAACAAGATAGAAATGTATGTCTCATTAAACATCAAGTGGTAGGGGGTTCACCGTTGGCGGCACAGCTCTACCATTCTCAACACAAGAGTTCTGTCTGTAGATTCAGAGAAGCTACTTAACCTTTGCCATCACATGACAACTAGAAAGAGGGAAAGGTGCCAGAATATTGGACAGAAATACTCTGTCCTTTTAAGGACAAAGCCAGAAATGTCAAATATAGTTTTTGTGTAAATTCCTTTGTCTAGAAAGTAGACACATGGTCATACCTCTCACAAGGGAGGCTGAGAAAGGCAGTCTTTAATTACACAGGCATGTGACCAGTTGAAACTCTATTATGGAAAGAGGTTAAGAACAGAGATGAGGTGACAACTCACAGTCTGACACATTGCTGTGTTATTCAGAAATAAATCTAAATATTTAAAGCAGGAAAGATGCATTTAATACAGAGAATAAAATACTTTCCACAATAATGAAAGGAAGAGCCAGAGTTGTTGGCTCTAGGCTGGAACAGAGCATGATAGAATTGACACACCCAGGGACTGAGATGATCACTGGGACTACTGACTACAAAGACCCCGCCTTAAAAACAACCCTAAAGTCAGAAATTTGGAAATTAGCTGTCACCACTATTTTCTGTATTGATAATTAATTTTATCAAGCGCTGTGCACAGACTTCTTTCTAATTTAAGCTCGATCCGCAGGACACACCACCACAAGCCACACCAGTTTTACTTACTTTTATTAAGGGGGAAGAGAGAAAGAGAGAAAATAAAGGAGACCTATTTACATAGCACAGCAGGAGAAGAACATAAAGGAATAATCATACCACTAGGATCCCATTATCAGCACGGGAATTAACCATCACTGGGAAGTTACAGCACCAGCACCGGAGTTAGCCATCACGGGCAAGTTTCAGGCAGCGGTGAAAGCAACACCACGCTGGGATATCAAGCAGACAGGCAGTTGCACACGGAGATGTTAGACAGAGAGGCGGAGGCAAAGAAGCGGCTCAGGGACTTTCTTATACTGTTTATATAGTGGTCTGAACAAAGGAAGGCTTTGGCGCCTAAAAGGCATATGCTCTGGTCACCTGAGGTCCCAGATCTGGCCAAGAGCTGGGGCCTGTAGTGACTGATCTCACATAACAGTTCCGGGCATGAGCCTAGGGTAAACATCCCTGGACAGCCCAGGATAAACAACCCTAGGCAGTCCAGGAAGTCCAGGATAAACATTCCCAGGCACATAGCTCAGAGCTGTCAATTCCCATTTCCTCAAGAAGTGGCCAGCTTCTCTAGGAAATGGGTACATACCTCAAGCCTTATAAATTTATAGGACCCCGAGCAGGCCTTAATATTCTGTACCTCAGTACATTTTGCCACAGCTACCTCTCAGTATCAAAGGAGTAAAGACTAGGTGCTTTAGAAAGTAAGATCTTGCTTGCTTGTAGAGGAGGGGAGGGGGCCGCGGGGAAGGCAAAGGGAACACAAATTCTCCTTGCTTCTACCTTCTAAAATTTGTGCAAATCCAATTTATTGGCAGAACCTAATTCTCATCCTGACTCTTGGCTGCAAAGGCACATGGGAAGTGTCACCCTTAGACATTCAAAATCTACACAGAGGCATTTGCACTAGGCAGAGGGTGAGAACAGTGTTTAGTGAGCCCACCCACAGCGCCCACCACTGCTCCTGATGGACAGTGGGCACCTCAGCACAGGATGTGTTATTAAAGCATTGCTTTCTTCCAAATGAATAATGGAAAGCAAATGAGCATTTACTGTTTTTTGTTATATGCATTTATGGTGTACAACATGACATTTCAACATACGTATACATTGCCAAATGAGTAAATCAAGCTAATTAACATATATATTACATTACCTCACAAACTTACCATTTTGTGGTGAGAACACTTAAAATCTACTCTTAGCAATTGTTACTAATCATAGTGACCATGTCGTACAATAGGTATCTTGCATTTAGTCTTCCTAAGTGAAATTTTGTATCCTTTGACCAACATCCCCCCAGTCTCCCTACCCTTAGTTTTTGGTAACCACAATTTTCCTCACTGCTTTTATGAATTTGACTTTTTTAGATTTCACACATACGTGAGGTCATGCAGTGTTTGTTTTTCTATGTCCAGCTTCTTTTACTCACCTTAATATCCTCCAGGATAATCCATGTTGTCACCAATGACAGGATTTTCTCCTTGTCTAAGGCTGAAGAGTATTCCATTGGGGGCATATATATTCAATCTACTCTACAATGAACCTTTCATATGTGTTTATTCTTTAGTAATTGAATAACCTTTTTAAAATGATTGGATCAATTTCACAAAATTTGTTGAGACAGTTTGTATGAGGTTTAAAAATATCAATATCAATTTCTGGCTTCTTTATACTGAACTTTAAACAAATAATATTTTTGAGGGTTTAAAAGCTCTATTTTTTATAAATGATTTCATATTCTATTGATTCATTTTTTCCTTCTCTCAAGCTAAAGTAAATGAATGAACAAACAACTTACTTTTCATATAGCAGTGATGCAGCTAGCATTTAATGTCTAAATAACTTGATCAAAACATTTCCCTTTAATGGGCTTGGCTGATGGCTCACGCCTATAATCCTAGCACTCTGGGAGGCCAAGGCGAGGCGGGTGGATGGTTTGACCTCAGGAGTCCAATACCAGCTTGAGCAAGAGTGAGACCCCACCTCTACTAAAAATAGAAAGAAATTAATTGGCCAACTAAAAACATTAAAAAAATTAGCCGAGCATGGTGGCACATGCCTGTAGTCCCAGCTACACAGGAGGCTGAGGCAGAAGGATTGCTTGAGCCCAGGAGTTTGAGGTTGCTCTGAGCTAGGCTGACCCCACAGCACTCACCCTAACCTGGGCAACAAAGCGAGACTCTGTCTCAAAAAAACCAAACCAAACCAAACAAAACAAAAAAAAAGCATTTCCCTTTCTTTTTCAGTTTCTCATATTTGAAATAAAAGTATACAAATAGTTGTATTATATCTGCAACTGCCTTTATTTGTTTTTCAACAAGATACTGACTAGGTTAAGATCACTCTACTAGGCAACAAAGAAGTTGTATCTATCCACTCTGTAACAGCAGGGACCTTGGCAGTCTTGTTCACCACAATATATCCTGTCAAAGGCAACTGCTAAGCACCCAGTAGATATTTACTTAATACCTGTAATCTGCTTTAAAAAAGGTTTACATAGATAACACCAGGAAGAAAATGAGAGAGAAGTTGCTGAGCATGTATGGAACATGCATGTAGCCTGTCTCAAGGTCAGGATCATAACTCTTTACATTAAATTTTAAAGATGACTCTTAAATTCTATCCTACTGGCAAAGTCAGTGCTGAAGAATCTTTCTCAGGTTTAGAGCAAGACTACAGGCTACTTAGCAAGGACACTTATAGACCTTAATTTGCAATGCATATTCTGAAATTAAGGCATTTTCAACAAAGAAATTAACATTTACTATAGAGTGGGGAAAAATAAACCTATTTAGAAAAAAATTAGAAGGTTATATGTACTTGGATATTGATTTCTTAATGGGATGAGCAGGAACATTTTAGGAAGCTATTCAACCAAGACACTAAAAATTTGCATCTTATAATAAAATGCATAAACAAGATAACCTAAGGAATATAACCCAACACATAGGAATTTGAATAAACTGGCACTGCAAAGACTGTCTTTTTTAAAAATTTGCAATTTTAGTGTTGAAGGTTGATCATTTTGTCTCAAATGCTTTGCCTAAAAAGGGAGTGGACTATTACCAGGGTAAGAGAGAAGGTTTTACATATTGAAGCCTTAGGCATGGGACAAAGCCATGAAAAAGCAAATTATAAAAATAGCATAATTGTCCACTTGATTTTATTTTTAATCAAAAGTTCTACTAAAATAGGTAAGCACGCATGTTAAGCAAGGGAATAGATGATATTGAAGGACATATTTTCAAAGGAAGCGAAGTACAAGGAACATTTTGGCACCTTTTCCTCCTAATGAATAATGAATATCAAACTGTTCTAACCTTAATCTTTCAGTTTTACCAAGATTACATTGTTCCTTTTCAACCTAGTCCAACTCTCATAGGTCCTCCTCCAAAATGTACATGAGTCTACCCTAATATATGATAAGATATTTGTAGCTACAAAATTTTCCAGTTCTTCATGGGATTATTTCTTAAAATAGTGGCTTATTTTACGAATTAATTTAAAGAGATGTTACATGTTTAGCATAATTGTATTTAGGGAAAATTGCTACATGTAAAGTTACTTTTGGCAATCCAGGTTATTATTAAAATATAACGATGCAATCATTTCCCTGTGTGGCATTATCTTCTAGTTTTTGGTTCCACACTGCTGTAAACTGTCACATGTCTGTAGCTCTATAGCAAAAGTTCAAAGAGCTGTGTATATCATTCTGAACCTTCAACATTATAAATATCTTTTCATAAGCAGCACCCAAGTAAATATAATTCTCAATTTTCTATTCTGTTCCCTTCTATCTAAGAAATCAATGTTAGAAAAAGCTAATATAAATTGTAAGAGAAAATAACAACAAAGGGATCCTGTGACATATTTTGGTAACAAAGACATGATTCCATTTATTTTTGGCTCCTAAAACTTTCTCCCAATAAAGAAAGCATGCTTCTGGCTGAACCTAGTTTACTTGGATTCATTTAATATAATTTCTTGTGTTGCCTCAAAGTTCCCACACATTTGCTCAATTTCAACAGCAGTACACCAAAACAACAGTCTACCCGCATCTATTTTCTTGTTACTATTGAAAATATTCCTTTTTTGGTTTTTACTATTTTTTTTCAAGTATTATTAGATAACGGTTATTTTTTAATTAACATTTACTATGAGTCCTGAGATTGAGCAAAAAAAATTAAAATTCTTCTTAGCTAGAAAGAAAATCTGAACTTATTAAGTTCTAAGTAAATAAAGAAAACGTCTAGATAGTCCAAAGCCAGGCCACATGCGGGTGTTTTTGCCCGTTTGTTTTTCTACTTCAAAATAAGATATGTGCAGTGTGCATAGGAATTTGTTCATAGTTTCTTTAAAGCTATAGTCCGGCCCTCCAACAGTCTGAGGGACAGTGAACTGGCCCCCTGTTTAAAAAGTTTGAGGACCCTTGATCCAAACTCACAGAATGGCTAGAGTAGCATTCTCAAGGGCTCACCTCTGCTGTGAATTAAGACTATTGGTTTCACCACCCCCAACTACCCTCACATTCAAATGCATGATTGCATAAGAAAATGTAATTTGAGGAGAAATGTGCTCACCTTACACAATTTTAAAAATATATTTTTGTTTGTATATTGCTGCTCAATATTTTCTGACACAAATTCTGTTCAGCACAGAGAACCTAATTTATTGTTAGATTTTTGGCTTAAATCCTATATTCATTATGTCAGTGCAAACCTTTTTTTTCCATAGAACCCTCTAGCGTTTGATGAAAAATAGATTTCCAAACATGCCAAACCTGCCAAACAGGAATAAAAGCTTCCAGTGGAAGCATCATGTTCCCTTGAAATAGAAGTGTTTTGGCTTGTGTGAGCATATTTGACTCTTGAAAAGAAGGTTTCATTTCAGGAAGATGCATGCTTCAGGTAAGATGTTAAAACAAATAAAGTTCTTATAATCAATTAAATACATAGGAGGATATTTCAATTCAAATGTATCATTGAGGCAAAGTAGCTCTTTAATTATATTGTGATACTTAAGTAGTAGATAAATTGAAAAGCTAAGTTTGCGCCATGTTTTGAAATAGAGATATCTGGCTTGTAAATATTCTCTAGAGTCTACAACCAGAAGATAGAGCTTTCCTAAAAAACAGATTATTCTCTCTCTCTCCGCCCTCCCTCTCTGTCTCTCTGTCTCTCTGTCTCTCGCTCTCTGTCTCTCTATCTCTGTCTCTGTCTCTCTCCCTACCCCCATTCCTAGCTGGCTACACCAAAGATTGCATTGCTACCATATCATTTCATCAGAGACTTGAGCTAATTTCAGTCATGTCTGCTGGTAGATTTTTCTTTGTGCACATTCCTTTTGGCGCCTTGAAGCTGGTGCCACTAGTCTACAGACTGTGTCCCCATGATGACTCTGAAAGGAAATTTGTGTTAAATGGAAGGTGGATATTCTTAACATATGGGCTCGAAACTGGCAGCAGCTGTTGCTGGAGAGAAGTGGCTTGTTCTATTTCTGTTTTGTCACTTGGTGCTGGGCTCCTTCTCTGTCCTGTCTGCCTACTTCTTTATCAGCCGCTCCCTGAAGGCCAGTGTGAATCCAGTGTGTGTCCCAGTACGTTCTTACCTGGTGAGCAATTCTATTTCTGATGCTTGGGATTGAAGGTAGAAATAAGATACAGCCCTCTCTTTAAAACTAACCATAATATACAACCCATGTATAGTGTTCATCTTTTTAAATGTCCTAGCTAAAGTAATACTGTATATCAGGTAACTGATTCAGGGAGGGAGGTTAAAAAACACATACATTAATAATGTCATTAAAAGCTTGGATTTGAATCAAGATTTTCACATTCCAACTCAAAAGCTCTTATGACATGTTACTTGTACTCCATGCATGTCTACCTGCCATTTGGGCCAGGCGGAAAGCAAGTTTGGAAATTGACCACCAGAAAACACTATCATGATTGAGCTGGTGGAAAAAATAAGACAGCTTCATCCAGCTCCTGTAGGAAAGGGTCATATTAAGTAGGTGAGTCTTCTGTCTCCATTGATTCATGGAATAAACACATTCTTGTGTTGCCGTTGCAAGCCCCAAGGCAATGGTTTTTTTCTTTTTCTTTTTTTTTTTTTTCCTGCCAGAGCTGGGATCATTTTGGTGATGAGGAAATCCTTTCCAAGTAAGCAAAAGCAGTTTGCTCAGACCTTAGGAAAAAGTAATAAAATAAAATTTCCTATCTAGAAAAGTATTGCACTGTATTTCTAACTAAATTAGTACCATTTTTCCAAATTAATGATCTGATGAAATGGTATAGAGATAATCACAGCAAAAAATGAATGGCTCAATTATTTAGACATAAATCTATTTTAACTGTTACCAGCTCTTAGCAATGGACCTTGTATGACACAATTTGTGCATTCTTAAGTCAATATGATTTATTTTTCTGGTTGCTGGAATAGTTTCAAAAATTATTTTTAGCTACAAATACGGGTGATGTGTATCTTTGAACTTCTTACACAAAAAAGGGCTTTATTTCTTCATAACTTTATTTCTAAATTTTATTGTGGTTTTTTTCTTTGCGAGTTGTTTAGAAATGTTTTTTAAGTTTAAAACATATGAGTTTTTCTGTAGTTATTTTCTTTTTACTGATTTTTAACTACATTGGAGACAGAATAGTCTGTATAATACTGACTTTGAATTACATTAAAAGTTGCTGAATATGTAGTCAATTTTCATAGTGGTACTTGTTCTTTAAAAGAAAGTGTAATTTCCAACTATTAGATGTGATATTCTATACATGTTAGTTATATCAAGCTTGTTAATTGCATTTTTCAAATCTTTTATATGGCTAATGATATTTTTGTCTGATTGATCTATAAGTGATGTGAGATTACTATTAAACCTTTTCATTATGGAAGTGGATTTGTCAGTTTCTCTTTGAAGTGCTGCAAAATGTTGCCATGTAAATTTTGAAGGAATTATTTTTAAGTATTTATCTGAGCTAGCTGGAGAATTAAACCTTTACCTCTATAAAGTTCTCCTCTTCACTTCCAAAAAAGAAAAATTTTTTTTTTGGCCTATAGGCCTGGTTTCTCTGTTTTTCATCTAACTAAACCAGCTTGATTTTGTTATTGATATTGTTACTAAGTTCCTGGGATATCTTTTTCTGTCTTTTTAATTTTAAGCAATCCTTGTCCTTTTGATTCTGATATGTTTGTAGTAAGCCTCATTTAGCTTTTATAAAAAAACACAATGTAACAATCTGTAGATCTTATACGATATAGCCAGACCCTTTATGTGTTTCTGATGTACACCTTTTCATTTCTTCATCTCAGAGAACGTTTCTATTTGTACTTCCACCTGCTGAAGACAGGACATGGCATTTGTTTTTCTTCAGTTGATTGAAATCAGTGTCATCTTTTTCTCACCCTCTCCCCTACTAATGGACCTTCCTCCAACTTGATCGAGTTTTTTTCTTTTTTTCATTTCCTCTTCTCTTTCTACTAATAGAAAAATACACCTTATATTATCTTCATACATGCTTATTATCTAAAACATCTAAAATTGTGTATAGCTATGCCAACTTATATAGTCTTATGGCCTAGTATTTAATTATATCTAATTTCTTTTGCTCTCCAAATTAGAAATTGTTATTATTTTTTATACAGTCAATATTACCTTAGAATTACCCACATATTTACTGTAATCTTTACTCACCCTTTCTTCTGGTATCCTCAGAACTTCTCTGGGATCATTTTCCCTCTACTGTAAGTACATTCTTCAAAAATTTCCATCAATGATATTGTTTGAGAGATAAACATGTTATAAGACACGTTTTTATTATGTTCTGCTTCTTGAAAGACAGTTTTGCTGAGTATTGGCTTACATTCTTCATGTGATTTTCTTCCCCCCAATCATCTTAGTTATCCTTTGTTGGGATAGTTTTTGCTTAGGTTTCATTCTAATTATTTTCTCACTATCGTGTATATTTGCATAGGAGTATTATTTTTCTGAGCCAGCTACTTTTAAAATAATTGTATATTTTTAAAAAACCGGGAAAATTAGTTGTGTGGGCAGGTACACTGGACTCAGGTCTGTTGTTTCTGAACACTTTCTCTTCTACACTCTACCTTTTGAGCAAATTCCCTCTGGGAAAGAAAGATATCAAGCTGGCTCATAGTGAAGGTCAGAGTGTCACATGCAAGTGGACCATTATAAGGCATTTGTCTGTCTTCAGCTGTTTGCAGTCAGCATCACCATTCTGTCTTGACGGAGTAATAGCCTTCTCTAAAAGCATGCATGGGGCATCTGAACAATTGCATACTTAGCAACCCTTTTCCTCAGTGATTTTGAGAATTATCTCTCTGGGGTCTTCAATGATAACATTTCCTCCCATAGTGTTGAAATAATTTTATAATCATCACCTTAGTTATTTTATCATTGTGTGTGTTTCCATATTTTTGTTTATGCATGTACATGACTTTGTATTCAACCTCCAAAGAGAAGAAGTTTCTCCAGAAAGATTAGTAGAAAATTTTTCTTTATTCTATTCTCTCGCCACTTGGGCTCTGGTTGAATCCCCTTCTCAGATATGGCCTGGTTATTTTCTGGTTTCTAATAAGCTTTCAACTTATCCAAGTCTACAGAACTAAAATGGAATAATTTTATATATGCACACCTAGCTCCGGAGTATCTGAATACATTCTTGCATACACATCACACACATACATATCCTTGGTAAAAACTGCGAACAGAAGGGCTTTAGCCTTTGTCTCAAACTTATGGTGCTTTTATATAAGGATACTGTACCTTTTTATATGCAATTCACACTTCTCGTCACTCCCTGACTACTAATTTATAGCTCATTATTTTCACTTGGTTGAAGTTTCAGAATTGGAGAAGAGGGGGAAATGCCTTTTTTTAAACATACATATAACATTCAAAAGTACGTACTTAATACCTTTATCATCTTCAGGATTTTCAGCCCCATAGAAGAAAGACCACAACTGTGACGTTCATAGTCTTATCTGTAGTGTCTAGTATAGTAACTGGCACAGAACAGGTGTTCTATAAATTTCTATCTTATGAATAAGACGACACAAACTCTTACTGCCTCAAAAAGTACAACTCACTCCACACAGGTATAATTTTTTTCCTGATTTTTGAGACAGAGAAGAGAATAGGGTAGAGACGACATTTTTTATTCCTTTCATATGATTTACCTTTACTTTCCCTTGCGTGAAGTGTTCACATGTCTAACCTGTATGGTGGCAAAACAGTCCACTATAGTAAACTGTCTTTTCCCTATTTGTATTACTTTTCATTAATATGTATCAATTTCTGATAACTTTGCTAATTATCTTTACTATTTCAAATTATTTTTAAACTTCTACCTAAGAGTAACCAAAGAGTTTTCTGTAGCCAAATGTAACAAGTGAATAATGCACATACTATTTCTTAAAATTATAAAATATAAGTAGTGTCTAAAATAACAATCAAGGCTCAAAACATCTACCTGATAAACGTTTTGAAAGTATAGTGTTTGGTTTGCTGATCTATTGGTCAGTATAATACTGTATCATTATTTTTTCATTCCATTCACCTCCTTGGTTAAATATAGTCCTAGGTATTTTATTTTTTTTTGTAGTTATTGTGAAAGGTATTGAGTCTTTGATTTGATTGTCAGCTTGATTGTTGTTGGTGTATAGAAAATCCCTACTAATTTTTTTCTGTCTTTTTCTTTTTCAGTAGTGCTTTAGAATCAGTTGTCAACTTCCTCATTGAGGTTATTGAATTCAATATATAAATTCATCCAAAGTTTATTTATATTTTTATAATTTGATATCTTCTCATGCTAAAATATTATGTCTCTCCACATGGAGTACAGATTTAACATATTCTCCTGGATTTTACATACATAATTATGTCATCTATAAATAATAACACCTCTTCCTCTCCAGTGATTATGTCCACATTTGTCTTATGGCATTAGCTGTAATTTGTAAAATAATTTGATAGAATTATTAGGAGGCAATAGTGTTTCTTCAATAAATAAAATTTGGCTGCTAGTATGTGAAAATTATTTTTTATCCCTTTAAGTATTTTTTTAATTCATAATTTAATAAATTATGAATAAATACAAATTGAATGCAAAAATTTTTTTTCTGCAATGATTCATTTTTGAACTATTTATCAGAGGATTCAATTTTTGGTAGATGAAAAAGGTGAACATCTAGAGTACAAATTCAAAGTTTAATATTAATAAATTGAGTTGGTTATACAATGCCAGAAGTTTCCATTAATTTACTTTAAGACGCACACACACACACACTTTTATTTGATAAATAAATGCCCACATCCATTATAACTTCTTTAGAAATTTCGATATAATGGTCTTGATGATTTTTGCCTTGTATTCTACTGTTTTCTGTTACTAATATTGCCTATCTTGCTTCATTTTGTATCTGTGTGTGTCTGTGTAGGTGTATAATACATTTGATTAAAATATTTAGCTATACCTTCCTCTTAACTTTTCTTTTTATTTTTTATATGTTGTAAAAGCTGCACAATTGAAAATTATAGATTTGGATAATGTTTTTAATCTGTGAATTATTTATATTTACTATTATTGGAGATGTCATTGATCCTACATGCCTCTTTTTGTTTGCTGTTCTTCAAACGTATTTTTAATTTCCTATTTTCCTGCTGATTACAGTGTAAATGATATCATATTTTGATTCTTCTAGTGTTTTGAAAATTATACACGCTATTTTTCTTTAATAAACCTCTCTAATACTTAACAACTATATATTTACAAACAAATATATATGATTGTTTTTAATAATCATAGTATAAAGGAAACAATATACTTTATTTTTTATATAAACTATGTTTTCAATGTAAAGTTAAAGTTTTTGATGTAAAGGAAGCAACATACTTTATTTTCCTTTCTTCTTGTAAGACAGAAAATTTAGTATGCCTTTCAGTTTTAGTTGAAATAACCTAAAATGCTTCACCCAGCTTATTAATACTGAGTAATTTTTGAAATTATTATATTTCAAATTATATTTGTAATAATTATTTAGACTAAGTCAATGTTAACTAATTTTTAAATAGTTCTCTATCCCCCCTCAGGGATGTCTGTGATTCTTATGTTAGGCCTTATAACATAATCCCATATTTCTTGTAGGCTTTGCTCATTTCTCTTTTGTCTCTGCTCCATCTCTTTTAATGACCCGTTTAATTGAAAAGTGGTGCCTTCAAGCTCTGAGATTCTTTCTTCTGGTTGATATAATCTATTCTTAAGGATTTCTACTGTGTTTTGTAATTTCTTGAATAAATTTTTCATTTCTAAAAGTTCTGTTTGATTTTTCTTTAATATTTCAATTTCTTTAGTGAATTTTTAATTTATCTCCTGCATTATTTTGTGGTTTCTTTGTATTGGGTTTCCACTTTATCTTGTATTTTATTGAGCTTCCTTAAAATCCATGTTCAAGGGCCGGGCGCGGTGGCTCACGCCTGTAATCCTAGCACTCTGGGAGGCCGAGGCGGGCGGATTGCTCAAGGTCAGGAGTTCAAAACCAGCCTGAGCGAGACCCCATCTCTACTATAAAAATACAAAGAAATTAATTGGCCAACTAATATATATATAAAAAAAAAATTAGCCGGGCATGGTGGCGCATGCCTGTAGTCCCAGCTACTCAGGAGGCTGAGGCAGCAGGATTGCTCGAGCTCAGGAGTTTGAGGTTGCTGTGAGCTAGGCTGACGCCACGGCACTCACTCTAGCCTGGGCAACAAAGCGAGACTCTGTCTCAAAAAAAAAAAAATCCATGTTCAAAATTCTCCATTGGTCATTTCAATATTCTGACTTTGGTTGATATCCATTTTTAGAGAGCTGGTGTTCCCTTTTGGAGGTATTCCTTTGCTCTGATTCTTCAGACTTCTGGTGTTCTTTCACTGATTCTTTTTCATTTGGAGCAACTGTGGCTTCTTTTGGATTTTCTTTTTTTTAGAGAATGACACACACAATTTAATCTTTGAGCCAGTAGGTGTTACTTTTGGGTGAGAATGGACCATACCCAATATAATTGAGTCAGTAAATCCTGTAGATAGCATGCAAATTGAACTTCCTGTCAGTAAGTGGCACTTGCTTGCCAGAAGGAAAAAGCTTCAAGGTTGATTTTGTAACCTATCACCAGCTCTAGTTCCTTAGGAGAAGCACTCTAATGCCCCAGGTGGTGGGTGGGGCCCTGGAACTTTCAGATGTGTTCTCATTTTCCACCTTAATAGGGGTGGGTGGGGGAGTGAGGCTGGGTGGGGCTGGGCTGGGTGAGCCTGCCCTCAAGCTCTCCAAATGCTTTTAACAGGGATCAAAAGTTTGTTCCCTACCTCTAGGAAAAGCTGCAATGGAGGGGCTGAAGTGTCTCCACTCAACCACAAAGTCTGGGTATGGAGGCCAGTTTGTCTGAGACCCTTAATCAGGTAGTCTGAAGCAGGCCTCACTCCTTTCCACTATCCCCTGTCCCACAGTTTCTCCTGGGCCTCTGCTAGGAGGCAGGAACTCAAGCCAGCTGAGTTCTCCCAAAATTGTGATATGGGCCAGGAAGTTCTCTGCCTAGGCTCCCAGCTTGAGCTGGGAGCCCAACCATCCCTTGGAAGAAGGGTCACCCCGTGTGAATGATGCAGCTAGGACCCACACTACACTGCCCTCCCACCTGTCCCTGCAGGTGCCCACACGATGAGAAAAATTAACAAATATCCCCTTTGTGCCTCCAGGCAACACAATTGAGACCTGGGGGTATAGAATCTGGCCTGCAGGCCCATCTCCTGGGCTCTGGAAATCTATTCAGACCATGCCAGGGAGGATGTTGGTCCAAAGTCACCCACTGGGTGCCCAAACTGATTCAATGTCCCTCCACCTGGGGGTGTGTCCCATACTACTGGAGTCACCTCGCAAGTGGCACCAGGGAGGGCTGACAGACAGGGAGCTTACAGTCCAAGCACCCCTCAATGTTTTACAGGACCCTAAAAGAAAAGGTCTGAGTCCTATTTCCTGTGGAACCTTCCATACAGTGGCTGAGTTGTCTCTCCTGGCAGCCACAGGTGAGGGAAGGGTTAGGGATGAAAAAGAATCTAGGTGGAGGAAAGTTCACTCCCTGGTCATCTCCAACCCTCTCTCCAGGAGGCAGTCCACCCAGAATGATGAGGCTCTGGAATAACACAGATCACCTGGGACCCACTGGACCTCTGTGGCTCCTGCAGTCTGGGCCAAAGTTGGGAAATATCTGTGTGGAGACAAGCAAGACAGAACTTGAGGGTTGAGGCCCCCTGGTGAAGACAAAGACACGGGTGGGTAGAGAAGCAATATGGTACCTGCCATCTGGCTCAGGCCTGTGGGGAGGGAGATGCCTTGGGGGTGCTGGGAGCCTGGTGCCCTGTCCTCAAGAAGCTCTCTGGTCACTGGTGGTGGCAGTCTCTGGGCCTGTGTCTGAAGAAGGTCTCTCCAGCAGCTTGGGAGCTCACCAACAGTCCACCATGCGAGGGAGGGGAAAGATAACCGATCTACCAACCTTTCTGGCTGGTCTCCATACTTTTTGGGGCTTAATCCCTGCTGATGCCTTACTCCTTACAGTTCTGCCCTACAACCCCTTCCTGCAGAGTCTCCTGTAGGTTCAGGCAGTTTTCTTTCAGACCCTCTTCCAATCTATGTTTGTCTGTCTGTTTGTTTTTTCTTTTATTTAAAACTTCTTACAGAGATGCTCTGGCTGGTGGTGTCTCTGGTCAGCCATCTTGCTGCTGTTGCTGCTTCTGCTGCTCCTTCTGCTTCCTCTTCTTCATTGATAAATGCTTTCTCTTTGAAATAAAATAATTTACCTATTTTTCTGGTTGTGTGTGTGTCATGTATGTATGTAGATATGCATACTCAATTTCCTTTTTTGCTGTCTTCAATGTTTCTTGTTTCTACTTTTTCTGATATATCTTTAGGATTTCCATAATATAGGGATAGGTCTCCCTTTTCTGAATGTTACCTCTCATTGATTTCTATCACTTGTTCCATTTCCTCTATTCATAGTGTTTCTTGATATTATTTCAAAATTTAGTTTTCTGCTGTATTAATTCTGCTTTTAATGAATGTTTTAAATATGTGACTATATTTTCAGTTTCTTCACATCTCAATATCTTATTAAGCTCCATTTTATTGACATATCCATCTCATCCAATTTCCTCTGTATATTTATTTTTTGATTTTATTGTTATATTATTTTGTATTTTATTTTATATCTTATTTAATATAATGCATGGTTTCTTAATTTTATAGATAACACTAAATACTGTTTTTATAACATTTACTTAGGAATATATAGCATATATTTTTCAGAAGTAATATACGCATTATGTCCTGGTCTTTAAATACTCATTTTATTTTTGGCAGAACATCTCCACATCTATTATATATTAGTATTGCCTTCTAATTACTCATCCCTTGGAAATGAGAGTTATCTCCACTGATTACTCATAATGTCTGCCACTCATTCTGGATCCTCTCATTTTACCTTTTTATTATTAGAGCATGTTTCTCAGATTTTCACCTAGATGGGTGATAAATGTGAACAGACTTCATCTAATCTCTAGTCAGTACCAGTCACTTAATTTCTCTAAATTCTGACTTTCATCTCTATTAGTTTTGTCATCTGGTTGACTATTTTGAGAAGATACACATATTCCAGATAATTCTAACCAATCTATAGTTCTTTTGCCAGAAAAGTATTTTTGTACTTTCTCATGGTACTTTCTTATCTCACATCCCAAATACATATCTCCCATTCTCACGTGCAGCAAACCAAATGCATAACCACCATAGACTCTGGGCATTTTTTATTAATACAAATTTTCATCTTAGAGAACATGTAGAAAGGTGAAGTGGCCGTGGTTGCTACTGGAAGGTACCAACAACATTAGCAACAGATTTCCTTTTGGGGATGGAGAGAGAATTGACCAAACCCTACATCTCCCAATCAGGCAGTAGCAGGAAAATGATACACCTTACTATTTTTCAGACTGGTAATTTTATTCTCCCTTAGATATGAAGCAAGAGCCAGCCAGTACATATGTGTTTTTTCCTCCCATTTCTGCTTTACCTTCTTTGACTTACACATGGTAGACTGAATGGTTGTGAGTCTTTGTGGCTGGTAGTTATACTATAAATGGATTTTGTTTGTTTTTTCATTTTATAAAATATTGGCTTAATTTTTTAAGTTACATATTACCAGCCAGATGCCATTTTACAGCAAGCCAACTGGATTGATTTTAAGAAAGTTAATTTTAATTTTTATTATTATTCAAAGATTAGGGATATTATTAGGAATATCATCACAGTCTATATGATCCATTTTTATTTTTATATTTATAAGCTTTTTCAGATTGTTTTAAAGTTTTCCGAATTTGTCTATCTGTTATTCCACTCAACATTTCCATACTAAGTTGTTAAAGTCTTATACTATGTTGATTTTTAGATGAATTCCTACTGTTGCATTTCCTATGCAGTGAACCATATGACATATTCCTTTTGGATGCTTGTTTTAAATAGTGAAAATAAAATGTGGCTGTTCAAACAGTACATATCAGCCATATTTTTTTAAAAGGAATTCCCTATCCTATATATTATTGTGTGTGTTGGTAAAGTAAAAATGATCTCAGCAACATTCAAATTATCCATATAGTCACATTATTATTGATTTTATCTACATTTGACTTTTTAAAAATTTCTAGGATCTCTTTCTAAATCAAATTCAAAGCAAATTTGTTATTCTTCATATGAATGTCTGTCAAAAATTCAGTTGGAACTTAGATTTCTTGAGAACCTATATCTCAGACTAACAGTTATGTTAATATTAAATATTATTAAATAGGTATCTCTTCATATTTTTGGTATTTTAGTAATTAATTCATTATTAAACTTGATTAATTTGTTGGAAAACATGGACACATTTCTATTCATCACAACAGCAATCGATACCATGTAATACGTGCACCTTCTCTCCCCACTCCTGCATCTGTGCAGAAAGCAATATTGGAGCATTATCTCCCCCTAAGTTTTTCTCTGCCATAGAATTCTTCTCAAACCATTTCCTGGGAAGCCACACCATGAAATGAGATTTCCTTTATTAGATAAAGCTATTTACCACTTTGGTTTCAGATCAATATTACAGTTCCCCAAAGAAGAAACTGTTATTGAATTATTCATTCCTGCTACATACTCCATCCTCATGCAAATATTTACAAAAATAAGGGTAACCTTTCACATGCATGGAAAATTTTGCTAAGATATGTTGGTATTTAACAATAAAGCTTAAGCCAGATGGAAACAAAGATGATAATATACATCCTTTCATGTTTCATTAAACATACATAGACAGTTAAAAAAAGGCAAAATGGATAAAAATGTATGCATTGGAAGATATATTAGAATAGTAATTATAAAATTATGATGATCTATTTGTCAGGCACTGCCAAGTTACCATTATACAGTACTTATTGACTCCTATGGAAGGTAGTTATTAGTATCTCTATATTAATAATGAATTTGATATTGAGGAATGTTAATTATTTTACCCAAAGTTGTGCAGCTATTAATGAATAGTGGAGATTCTCCTGAGCCCATCTTTTGTTTTTTTCCACTAACCCCTATTATCTTAGACTAGATGGTGCTGAACTTCTTCTTTAGTTTCATAGAATTCTGTTGAGACTTGGGACTAACATTAAATGTATCCCAAGGGCTATTACTATTTTCCAAGGAAGTCTTTAAGGGCTTAGTTCCTGGGTGGGGTAAAACTTACCAGTTAAAAGAGTCTAAATGACTTTGAACTAGGATCCTGTAAAATTGGGTCTACTTGCCTGAAGTTTTACTCTAAGTCTAGTCAATTTAAAATAACAGAGAACAATCTATTGCTGGTACTTTATAGTTAAAGTATAAAATGTTTTATAAATATAAACCCTCTTAAGGAATAGTCTCATATTCTAAAAATGTAACTTTTGTGTGCCTGAAGTTGTGTGATAGAAACATACCAACTTTTTCTATTATTAAAAAATATAAATTTAAAAATAATATTTAAATTAACTTAAAAATGTAATTTTAAGAACTACAGCTGAATCGATTAACTAATGTTTTGTATTCTATATCCTCTCAAAGCAAGAAGGTGACAGAATCCCAACTTGTAAACTATATAGTGGGAGGCACTTTTGCTAGCTGAGATTTCATCTATGTAGGATGTTTTGCTGATTTCTCAGCTCTCCTTCACCTCCTTTTCCTACCAGAAACTTGGCTCCCCCAATGACTCTTCTCCTTTGCCACTCTCCAGGGGAAGCTGTTCATTCTCCCCTGATCCACATACCAAGGAACAGGAGGCAAGGCTAACATTCTTCTAAAGGCCATTGCCTTCCAGGTTATTCTTTTTCAACACTGTATAACATTCCACTCCTTACAGTCCCAGGACGTCTTATTCTCCTACCCTAGGTCCCTTCTACTTGCTGACGTCCATTGCCCTTGTGTCTCCACCTCTGTTAGAGACTTTGCTCCTACTTGCACCTGGTTTGGCATCTTCATTTTGCCCTCCCAGAGAACTTCAACACCATTCCATCATGATTGTCCTAAGTAAGATCATTTCTTCCTTTTGGTAACAGAATACTTTTCCTGATTCTATGGCAACACAATAAGAGACTACATTCCCCAGACTTCCTTGTGGTTACACATTCAGGCCAATGGGATGGGAGCAGATGTGATATGTGAAATTCTTTAGTTAGGACCTTAAAAGGCAGCAGCAGCAGCTTGCTTTTCACTTTTTTCCCTTTTACCAGAACTAGAAGTAGATGAAATGAGGTGACAGTGGCTTGTAGTTTTTTTTCTACCTTTCAGACTATTTTGTACTTTTCCTCTTGGGGTCCATCCATTAAGTGTCAGTTTTCTCCTATACTGATATTTTATTCTCAGACTGATTATACCTATTTTTAAACCCAGTTTAAACAAATGTCCCAGGTTCAACCACAAGATATGAAGGCTGTCTGGAAAGTATCCAGCCACAGTTAACATAATGAGAATGGTTACATGGCTGGATACTTTCCAGACAGTCCTACATAGCTCCTGAATTCAAGAGCCACGTGTACAACTGCTTCCTCAGCATCTTCATTTAGATTTATATACAAATCCATAAGTTCCATATGTCCAACAAATCACACTACTAATACTTTTTTTTTAAAAAATTATGACATTAGCAACTAAATAAAGCAATGTACAACTTAATATGTTATTACAAATTGAACAACCTTGTAACCAGACCCCCCATGTGAGGAAATAAACCTTCCCTGACACCCAAAAAGCCCTCCTGTACCCCCATCACAATGCCCTCCCTCTCCCAAGGGTATATACTCTTCTGATATCACTTCTGTACTTTTCTATATAATTTCATCAACCATGTGTGTATCCATAAAATGTATGGCTTTGTTTTCTCTTATTTTGAGGGGTGAGAGGGGTGTGATGTAGGTATTTTTTTAAGTCTTTTCCAATTAGTATATTTCTTCTCCATTTCTTTGGTTTTTCCTAGCAATTTATTTGTTGAAGAAACTAGATTGTTTCTCCTGCACAGATATCCACTTGATTTAGTTTAACACGTTCCTCTGCCCTCTGTATTTCCCATGCATTGGTAATTGGATCTAGAGGCTTACTCAGATAGATTCAGATTTGATTTTTTGGAAAGACTTCCTCATGGTAGTTTTGAATTCTTTATCATAAAGCAAAAAATGTCTGGCTTCCTCTCTTTTTGTGATTTTAGCAGTCACCAATGATTGATGCCTAGTTTTCATAATTCATTTGTCATTGTAAAATATTGATAATCCAATTTCATCAGTTTCTTCTTTTATTTATTTCTCTTCTACAAAGAGAAACTCCGACTCATCTCTTAGTTACCCAGTAACTATTTTGTATAACAAAGACAAAATAAATGTCCGAATGCATACTTTATTAACCCTGTGTTATACAAAGACAATTAATTAGTTGTACATGAATAAGTGTCATTTATGAACTTAAGCATATTTGATATGCTTTTATATATTTCAGTTGTTATACTTTCTGGCCAGTAAGACCCTCTTCAAGCTAGCTCTCAAGTCTTACTGATGTGCCTTGTATTCTTTGATATCTTCTTTACTAACTAGAGCAACAAGATATTCCAGCTCATCTTATATACTGTCTGCCCCAGACCTGACATCAAGTGGTCCTCCAAGCAACCCTGCTTTCTTTTAGTGGGAAAGTGTATTTCCATATCACAATCTGGATGTTAGGGATGCTCATTGCTACCATGATGGGCATTATTTCTAGGTCTTTTCCAGGAACAAAGTTATGAGAAGTGATAGACTTTAGATAGATAGATAGATAGATAGATAGATAGATAGATAGATAGATGATAGATAGATAGATAGATTTTTTAAAAACTCACGAGTTTATCCTGACACTTTCAGTTCTAATCTGTACTATAGAGAATACTGGTTCTCAAGGGTACCGGGGATGCTGGAATTACTGATTTTTAAAATATGCATTATACACAAAATATTATGAGGATAACAATGCTAATAAAATCACTCATATTATTAATAAGAGTTTTTAAAAAGTTGTTTATGTTGTTTTTATTTCCCCCATCTGTTATTAAAGTTGAACTGTATCTATATTGTCAGTGCAGATAGCCATATTAAACTGTCTTCAATCTATCCCTCATCTATCTGAGTTCTCTAAGAAAATATGTGCTATATTTAATTCTCACCAGCAGTCTTTCTGTTGTTCTGATGGTCTGAAGCTTATTCTCCAGTAGTGTATTAATGAATACTCCATAAGAACAATGTTTCCTGAGTTCTTGCATGGTCATAACAATTTGGAAACTTTTATTTCAAATCAGTTTAGATCCTTGGTTCAATTTTCTTTTCCTGAGATCTTAAACATGTCACTTCATTTTCTTTGGGCACAAGGTGTTGATGTCAAAAAATCTGATAACAATTCTCTTTCCCCTTAGGTTATGAGAACAAGTTGGTCTTTTTCACTGCCATAGCTCAGGACCTAGTACTTTGTTGACAGCAAAGTGTCTTCACCTTTCTTCATTCCCTTCATCTTTCTCCTTCTATAACCTACATCTTCTTCATCTCCTCTTTTTCCTACTGCTGCTTTTTTTTTCCTTCTTATTTTTCACATTGACTTTGCAAAATCAATATCTTCTGCCTGGAAAACAATTTAAAGTCCTCCTTTCCCTCTTCTCAAACCCGCCAGCAAAACTGCTACTCTTCCTTCTAGTTAACTTAGGAATATTCTAGTTTTAAAGCCTTATCCAACATACTTTGACAAACTGCAATCTTCTTTTTGTAATGTTGCTGCTTGTAGCTTAATGTAAAATATTTCCCTGAGCACCAAATAAATTATTGAAAATAATTATCTAACTCATTCATTACTAATAGACTACTCAATAGCATAAAACTTAGGGAGGGGAAAGTGAGCTACATATTGACTACAGTAGAAAACAGCAGCCACAACTGCTTCTGATCACTTCAAAGTTCTCAGTATCCTGTAATTCTCTTCAGGGTAGATTTATCTGACAATAGAGGAAGCATTATTGGTTTGTCCCAAAATACCACTAGGTTGTGCTTATGTAGCCCCTACCAAATGTGATATTTCAAGGTCTGTCAGCATTGTGTCTTGGACTTCCTCCCATGGGATTTGCATTATACCCCCCAAATCCCCAGGTCTTCCCCAAGGCAGGTTTCATTTCCACTAGGTCATTTCCCCCTAAGCTGTTACATCAGAGCTGGAGGTTGACTTTTCTTTGTCTTATTTCCTCTACGACACACTCAGAGGCATTGAATGAATGGTTGCTCAGACTGCTTTATTATATGTAAGGATATTTAGGAATCAACAAATTCTGGAAAGTAGATCCCAATGGCTTGCACGAAATTATCTCTGATGTATTTACACATTCTAAACAAAAATATATCCAATATATAAAATATATAAACCTTAAATATATTCTTCATAAATTTTATTTCCGATGTTCCTAAGGCAAAATAAGCTTAACCGCATTCTATATGAAATTCCCCAAACAAAATGGACCCTCGCTGTGTCTATTAAAATAATTCTCAAATTGTACTGTATTATAAATTTGTGTCTATGCACTACTTGAGGGCAAGAGATGTATTTTATCATTTTTGTATCCCCAGTGCTTTACACAGTGCATGACATAACATACTTAAAAACAGCTACTGAATAAACAAATGTGCAAATGAATAGTAAATATGTGAATAAATGAATTGATTTTTTCAAGACAACATCTCTCAAAAATAAGAATAAGAGACAGCTTCAAACTTTCCATATGCAAGAAGTTTGGGCAGCCTAATGGGAGGTGAGGGTCTACAGGATTATATGTGATTAAGAAAATGTCCAGTTGTTCACATAAAAGGTCAGCTGATGGAGATTGATTGGCGATTAATGTTTTCCCCAAGTATCTCTTATCTTCACTTAGGTGAAAATAAAACCAGAGCTTATGAAAATATAAAAATGTTAATCTTATCACTCAGTTCCAAATTAGAAATAAAAAAAGTGATGTAATATAAATAATAAAAAGACAAATATATCTATGTGGTTGTTGTCTTCTCTGTAGTCATACATCAAATTGAGCTGAGAAAGGTCAGGTTTATATTTAGTTAAAATATGAGTGTCTGTGTGTGTGTCTGCGTGATACGTACAATTGACTCAGCTGATGAAGAGAGACTTGGGAATTTCAGATCATCTTTCCAGCTCAGTCTTCACAGAAGTCAGGTTAGCTGCTGTAGTTACAGACTTTGCCTCCACATTACTGAAAATTCAGAGGGGTTAGCCCAGAGTTCCTCAAACTACGGCCCACAGGCCACATGTGGACCTCCAAGGACATTTATCCAGCCCACGGGGTGTTTTTGCCTCCGCTGCCTGTCCTGCTTAGCAGCTGACTCGTCCTGGGCCCACAGTGCGCATGTGTGGAATGTGCGCCGCACTCTCCAACAGCCCTCCAACAGTGTGAGGGACAGTGAACTGGCCCGCTGTTTAAAAAGTTTGAGGATCCCTGGTTTAGCCTGATTAGACTTCGACATGTCACGTATTGGCACAATCTTTATCCTTTGATATTTATATATATTAAAAAACTGGTAAATATTCTATGTCTAAAATTTGTTATCTGAAATAAAGATCATTCTTCTTCAATTTCATAATTTGTCCCTTTCATCCCCCTCTCATCTCTTCCTGTAGATACACTTTCTAATGTAGCCAGAACTTTTTGGATTAAGTACAGACATTTTCGGAAAGCTTCTTTTTACTTGTTGTTCTTATTTTTGTCCCTATTCTGAACACTGGAACTAGTTGGATGATATTTACAACTTTGTAGATTTAGAAAGTAGAAGCAGCTGGCAGGGTCTTTCTTTTTTTCTGACAAGTGCCTACATTTTCTCTATACTTTAACTTTGAGACCAGGTGAGTAATTAAGTCTCCATGGAAATTGACCTCTTGCAAGTTGATCTGGATAGAAGATTATAACTAATTGTAGTATACTCAGGAGTTGTCATTACTGATAACATGTTTTAAATATTTATGTTTGAGGCCCGGCACGGTGGCTCACGCCTGTAATCCTAGCACTCTGGGAGGCCTAGGGGGGCGGATCTATCCAGGTCAGGAGTTCAAAACCAGCCTGAGCAAGAGCGAGACCCTGTCCCTACTATAAATAGAAAGAAATTAATTGGCCAACTAGTATATATAGAAAAAATTAGCCGGGCATGGTGGCGCATGGCTGTAGTCCCAGCTGCTCGGGAGACTGAGGCAACAGGATCGCTTGAGCCCAGGAGTTTGAGGTTGCTGTGAGCTAGGCTGACGCCATGGCACTCACTCTACCCTGGTCAACACAGCAAGATTCTGTCTCAAAAAAAATAAATACATAAATAAATAAATAAATATTTATGTTTGGATTTAATTGAGCTTTCCAGTCAATAATAGAAGGCTTTTGTGTGTGTGGTCTTCTATACTTCTTCTAGTTCCTGATTTTCTAATCAATTTATGAAGCAATTTCCATTTTGCATGTTGTATATATTTTCTATTGCTGATCTAACAAAGCATCACAAACTTAGCAACTTAAAAAAGCAAAAAAAAAAAAAATCTATTATTTTTCAGTTATGTAGGCTAGAAATCCAACATGGGTCTTGCTGAGCTAAAATCAAGGTATCATAAGGGCTATATTCCTTTTTGCAGGTTCCAGAGAAGAATCCATTTCCTTCCCCTTTCCAGCTTCTAGAGGTCTTCCACATTCCTGGTCTTATGTCCACTTTCTCCATCTTTAAAGCCAGCAAAAGTAGTCCAGTCCTCCTCACATCGCATCAGTGTAATGTCTTCTGCCCCTGTCTTCCCCTCTTAAGGACCCTTGCAATTACACTGGGCCCACATAAATAATCTTGCTATTTGAAAGTCAGCTGATCAGGAAACAATTTCACCCACAACCTTAAATCCTCCTTGCCACGTAATTTAACATATTCACAAGTTTCAGGAATTGAAACAGGAGAATATTTGAGAGTCTATAATTTTGCCTACCACATATATTATCCATACTTCTGTGATGTCTTACTTAAATCAGAGACTAATAGGGATGTCTTCTCTAATATGTCATAATTGTTGTTAAACTACATGTCTAGTTCTCCTTCAGATAATTTTACTTTTGATCAATTTATACATTACTTTATAATACGGAATGCAGACATTTACTGACTGTCACTAAATAATATTTTTATTTCTTTGCTTATAAATGAAATATTCTAGCTTCTAAATTATGATGATAAAAGGGAGATTTAAAATTATGAGAAATTCCTTAAAATCAGCACATTTAATATCGAAACAATGGATCTGGAGGAGGTTTTGTTTTTATTACATTTTCAGTATGGAAAAGAATTTCTCATTCTCCTTTATCTCATGATCTCATGATAATGAGATTTTTCAGACCAACTTCTAACCCTTTTCAAGTTTTCTGTGAGAAATATTTGAAAAAATATTGTCTTTAATAAAAATTAAAAGATGTTTAACCCTTTTCAGTGAAGATATTTTGAGTTGAGTTAATGCTGTGTTGCACTGCCTGAACCCAGACATGCCCTAGATATCATATTAGAATGGCATGTTCAACCCATGCGCCCATTTAATCCCTGTTTAAAATAAATCTTTGAACATAAAATCAGACCTTAGATAGGTTAGTTTACCTTTTTATGGCTCAGTTTTTTTATATGTTCAGTGGTGGCAATAATATTATGTATCTGACAGGTTGAGGTAAGAAATAAGCACAATAAATACAAGAGCTATCCAGAAAGTACCCAGCCATTGTTAATATAACAAGAATGGTTACATGGCTGGATACTTTCCTGACAGCCCTTGTATATTAATACATGTAAACATGTGCATGTATATAAAGCATTAGCACAAAATAGGTGCTCAAAAAATGTTACATATCATAATTATTATCATCATTATTATTAATAATAACGAGATGATATGGCCTAAAGGAATCTTTAATTTCAGCATCAAACCATTAATACTTTATTTAAAGATCACCCTATGGCTCTATAAAAGTTTTGAAAAAACAAAAAATTATGAAACTCACTTTAATATAGCTACATGTACCATGATAAACTAAGAAGCAGTAAGTTAGGCTAAGAAAGACTGGAACAGAACATTAGGTCTGGTTGTCAAGGTTCAAGTCACACCTGCTGACAAATTCTGAGTTCTATGACAGAAAGTTGAAGAAGTATAATTTGCTTTAATGAAACATACATTTCACTACAAACGTGGGGATAAAAAATTGACAATTCTTGAAAAAGTGATTTTGACTAGGAAATAATATACCTATATGAGTCATGACTTATTAGAATGGTTTAGATAATATTTTAAGATTCATTTTCAGGTTAACACTTCATTCTATATACCTTTTACATGCATGCATCTCTTGAAAATCTTTCCCAAATCTATCAGTTCAGTTTCTTGGCTGAATATATAAAGTATAATAAATCTAATTTGTTTATTCCTTAGAAGGTTATGAATTTTTAACAATCTTTAAAATGCCAACATAATAAATATCAAATTCCATGGCAAAAAAAGATTGATAAAGAATTGTATTTGATAGTCATTATCTTAATTATCCTTTAAAAATCGTTTTTGTCTTTCACATACACATATATAATTGTTAAGAGAATTAATATACATAAAGGTGATGCAAATACTTCTCAATTTCATTTTTTCATACATAACTCAATTATAGTGTTTTTAACGTTTATTAAATCATTTGTTCAACAAATAAAAATGAGCATCTACTCTGAGTAAAGCAAAGTATGAGGTACTGAGTTATAAGTAAGAAAAAATAATATGGTCTGATAATCTAATGGAAAAGAGAAATGTTATATTTATAATTACATGTGTGATTATTAGTACCAATGAGAAGTATAAAGTGTAGAAAATATAGAATAGTTTAACCTAATCTGGGCATTCATAAGAAGATTCTTTAAAGAAGTAATATTTCAACTAAATTTGGAATAATGAGAAAGAATTAGTAGGCAAGAAGTAAGATTAGTGTCCAGACTAAAACCCTGGGAAAATGTTGTCAAGTATGAAAAAACAAATCCTTTTGAGGAGCCAAGATAAAACCAGGATGATGAAGAACAGAGGATGAAATTGAATAGCACAAGGTGAGCCTAGAGGGTATGTAGCACCAGGTCATTGAGAGACTCCCTAGTAGCCTGAGAATTATAAACATTATCCTGAGACAGTAGGAAACTGCTGAAAAGCTCTAACCAGGGGAGATATTTGGTTAGTGTCTTAAATATAACATTATAGTGTGAAAAAAATGGATTACTGGATAGAGCACAAGAATGGATTGCAGAAAATGTAGAAGCAGTCTCAGAGACAACACATTTCAGGTGAGAAGATTAAAACTTTAAACTAGGATTGTGGTAACAATAGACAGAAGATAGATTCCAGGTATATTTATGTGGTACACCCTACAAGGACTGGTGGTTTATTAGATATAGAAAAATAAAGATGCAGGATGTTTCAAAGATCAAACCCTGGTTTCTGGTTTGAGCAAGTGAATGGATTTTTTTTTTTTTTTTTTTTTTGCTTCAGAGAACACTGGAATAGGACTAGGTTCTTGGATGAATTATGACTTAAGTTTTGGACTTTTAGTTGAAGATTTAAAAAGAAATTCAAGTGGGGATATTGACTAAGTAATAAGAAGAATGGTCTAAATTGGAGTCATTGACAAATCGAAGGTAATTTAAACCACAGGAGGTGTCAAATAACTTACAATGAGAGAAAAAAATGAGAAGAAAATAAGTTCTGACAAGGATAAAGTGGAAAGTGAGTAATAGGCAAAAGAGTGTTTGAGGAAGAAGCAAACAAGGAAAAACTCAGCACAGTGTCATAGAAAGCCAAAGGTAGAAATCAAGAAATGTTAAAGTAAGAAGAATGGTGAATGACATCAAAAGCTGTGAAGAGGTAAAATTCAAAAAGAGACTGAAAAATGTCAGTTGAATTTACTAACTTGAAGCTTATTGATGAACTTAATAGGAGTCATTTTTGAGAAGTGGATAAGAGAGTAATTATTTAAAAAGTTTTGGGGAGGAGAGGAAAGAGTCTAGCCAATCATTTTAAGATAATTGGTTATGGAGAGTAGAAAAGAGTTGAAAGTAGTTCTGGGGATGGGATAGTTGCTAAACAAGAAGAGACTGTGCATCTAATAAGAAAAAAATGTTACCATGCCAACATGCTTATAGATGATTGAGTACTGAGGGGGAAATACTGATGTATTCCCCCTCTGTATTCAAGTGACAAGTGGATATTCAGTGGGAAAAGGAGTCAAAAAGGGGTAATACTGTCTTTAATAGATTCATGAAATTCTTGTCATAATTGATGTGGACTTATTTTTCTATCATAGGAATTTCATAAATCTATCCAAATTAGTACTTCCCCCTCAGACTTGTAATATTGTGAGTCCTGATTGAATTTTACAGTACTCAAGGAATTATTTCACTTGGTAAGAAAAAACTTCAAAACACTTGTTAATATTTATTCATCATATTTCTTTTTTGAAAGCTCATTTATTTCTACTTAGATATTTCTTGTTTCCTTTTATGTTTTTTCTAGGAAAATTTTTATCTTCTTTTATAATATCATCAAGGAGATATTTGGAGCAGAGTCATCAACCCTCTCAGTTACATAAAATAAAAACATGGCATATTTTTGGCAAACAGAACCAAATCCCAATGAATCACATGAAAAACAATATGAGCACCAAGAATTTCACTCCATAAATCAACCCCTTTCTTCTAGTCAAGTCAGTCTCGGTTTTGACCAGCTGGTAGTTGAGATCAGTAACAAAACTCCCCTCTCTGAGAGTGAAATTGAAGAAAACACCTTTTTTGGACCCACTGCCCCAAACATAGATTCAAAAAGTCATTCATTAGATGAAACACACCAAATTTCCTTGAATAGATTCACTTCAAAAAGCCCTGAAGTCTCCTGGCATCAAGTGAGGAAAACACCAGTAATTGGTTTTAGTCCTTCTGTGTTACCAGAACCTCAAGATCTGAATAAAGAATGCTCGCGGAGAAATCCCATGGGACAATATCATGGCACTGATGATTCTAGATTTAATATTTTAGCTCCATCATCTACTAGTTTGGATAAAATTAATCCACAGAGAGAATTAGAAAATGAAAATTATAACTACCATATAGGATTTGAAAGTAGCATTCCTCCTGTACACTCATCCTCCTCAACTGATTTCATGCCAAAAGAAGAGCATAAAAGGAGTGGATATATGAATATTGGGAAGCCTTCTGTGGTGCTCTCTAAAGGTTGTTTTCTACCCAGGATGTGGGAAAGTACATGGCCAAAGAACATACAGGTATGTATATGTCAATCTAAAACTATAAATATGAAAGAATCATTCAACAATGTATTGTATTAATGTGGTAATGAAGGTAACTACCTTATACAGGGGAAATCTATTAATATTACTTTTGTAAAAAAATTATTTTCACAAATTTCATGTTCTTAAACTAATGATCTTTTCTGAAAAAAAAGGAAATAAGTTTTTAAAAATATCATTTTTAAAGTTCTAGTCTCATCAAAAGTAAATAAAATGGTATAGTACTTATATTTTATTGAATAAAAATATCATAGTTGAAGGTTTAATTGATAATATTTTCTATTTTTATTGTGTTATGTACATGTACAAACACATATACATCTCATTACATGTATATTTTGAGTGACACAATAATGTTTGAAACTTTATATCATTATTGGTAGTAAAAATGCCGCTTTACCAAGAGACTTCTAATTTATGCTACTGGCAGGGAACTTCTGTTTGAGATCATTCCAAAAGTAGGCAATTGAGTAATTATATAGAACTCATTCTAATGGTTTCATTAGTAGCTTTCCAATCATTTTAGTGACCATACAGTTTCCTCTAAATTTGAAGATTTCTCTGCTAGAATTAAGACACGAGCAAACCCAGAAGTAAACAGTTAAAATGAAGAAACATTATTGCAGCTGTAATTTACAGGGTGAGGCAAATGGATTATTCATTTACTCAGCAACTATTTATCAAATCCTTAAAATATATTGTCATGAGCTAGGCAGAATGAATGCAAAAAGGAAAAGAAATGTACCTGAATTCAGGAAAGCATAACGCTCAAATTAACTTGCAAACAAATAATGACAACACAGTAAAATAACAGATGGGATGAGTGCATAGGAAAAGAAACACCTAATTCTACCTAATTCTAGTTCACTTGCAGAAGAGGTAGCACTTCAACCAATTGGAATTAAAAGTCAATAAATATTAGGAAAATCTAGCTCTGATCACAACAATGTAATAAGTACTAAATGTTCCCTACAGCTAAAATCAACCATAAAGTTAAACAAAAATGAAGCAGCTGGTTTCAGGTGTTGAACAACAGGCAGTATAGAACATAGATCCTTGAGAAAAGTGAGCACTGAGATCATCCTGGTTTCTGCCTGAGGGCAGTTTTCTGCTGCTATGCAGGCAGGTGGAGCTCAATCTGAGCAACAGAATTGCTGAGCTGAGGAGGTAGAACCTGCAGTTTCAGGCTGCAGAAGCAACTGTGGTTTGCAAAGCAGACAGCTCTAGAGAAATACTAGCTATGCAGTGTAGGAGTCAGAAGTATACAGAAGATTTACTGCATATTCTTAGCTGAGTATTTGGATGTGCTTGCAAGGCTTAGTAGATATTGCCAGCTTTGGGCTGAGAATTGGATGGTCATTGTTTTCACCACGCAAAGTAGAAGTTATACAGTGTAGAAATTTTGTCCAAGCTAGAGAAGAGACTGAGTTAAGAACGTCAGGTATGCAAATGAGATTCCACAAAGTCATGTCTTAAGAGTAAAATCATGCTCTAAAGTGAATGCTACACCAACCAAAATAAATGTTCCCTAACAGAAAATAAAAACAAGGCTGACAAGACCAAGTGCCTGCCAGAGAAAAACTGTATACTTTATAAAAAAAATTTAAATCACATTTTATAACATGCCATCTACAATATCCAACATACAATAACAAATGCACAGACACATAAATTGTGGGGAATTTTGGCCCATAATCAAGGAAATAACCTTATCAGTAGTAAGAACCACCTGGAGATAATCCAGGTGTTGGAATCTAGGTGTTGGAATTAGCAGTTAGGGACTTTAAAGTGGCTATTAAAGGTATGTGCATGTAGATAAAGTAAAAGATGCTCATAATGGTTAGTCCAATGATGTTCTCAGCAGTCTTATGGTACGGAGTACAAGCAGTGACCACCTCAGACCAAATTGAAACGAATTGTGAGTCTTTATTAGCTGGCCAGCAACCACCTCTGTCCCCCAGGATGGCAGGTACAGAGAGAGGCCCCAGTCAAAGGAGCAGGAAGGGTTTGTATACCCTTCTAAGTTACAGGATATGTGACATTAGGCACAACAGCTGAAACATTATCTTGTAAGTTTACATCATGTTTTCTATGCCGTGGGGTCCAGAACCAGCCTCAAACCCCCTGGCTGGATAACAACACTAATAATACTAACAATTTTTGTGCAAGGTGGGTTACAGAAGTCAACAACATCAGCCAAGGTTACAGCACACATTCTTTTCTAAATTGAGCAAACACAGTAAAATTTTAACTATATGCAGCTGCAAGGTTACACAAATGGCTCTGAATTATTGTTCTATTCTTTTCTTCTGCAAGCCTTAGGAATTTCTACTGAGGGTCTGGGATAACAGGAAACACTAGGTCAGGTTCTACTTCTACAGGCAGGAAATTAAAAACTATAGAAAAAAAGAATCCCAATTCTAGTATTGAAAATGTAATACCTGTAATGAAAAAGTCACTGTGTGTTTTTAACAACAGATAGGAAATGATAAGGGGGAAATAGTAAACTTGAAAGCAAAACAATAGAAATTATCCAAACAGAAGAAGAAAAAAATACAGGGATTATGTAAACATGAGCAGGGATTCAGAGACCTTTGCAACAGGCAGCATAATATATGGATAATTGGAATGCTAGCGGGAAAGAAGGAAGATAGGGAAGAAAATTAATTTGAAGAAATAATGATCAGAAAATGTCTCAGTTTGGTAGGTAAATACCAAATTCCAGATCTAAGAAGCTCAACAAATTCCAAACATAATAAATACAAAGTAAACCCATTATACTCAAACATCTGAAAACCGAAATTAAAGAGAAAATTGTAAGAGGAAGCTGAGAGGGAAAACCAGATTTCACACTGTGGGACAGGGATCTTCGCATTGGAAACAATGAAAAACAGAGACAGTGGAATGACATTTTAAAATTCTTTAAAAGAAAAAAATACACCCATATTTCTATATCCACTGAGTATATGCTTCAAAACTAAAAACAAAATACATTACCATATAAACAAATATTGGGAGAAATTAGTCAACTAACATGCATACAAGAAATACCAAAGTAAATGCTTCCTGTATAAAGATAATGACATCAAATAGAATCTAGAAAGGACTGAAGAGCAATAGAAATGGTAAGTATGTTGGAAAATACAAAAGATGACTTTTAATTTTTTGAAAGACAGCTGACTGAAGCCAAATAATAGCATGCTATTATGGAATTTCTTGTGTAAGTGGAAGAAAAATATATGTTAACAATAACATAATGGGTGGAAGGGGTAAATGTTATTTTGCTACTGTAAATTCTTAACATTTTAAATGCAAAGGTACAGTATTAACTCTAAGTAAACTGAGATATATTAAGGATGGATATTGTAATTCCTAGAGCTAGCACGACCAACTGTAAACAGAAAAAAAAAACACAAAGAAAAAAAATCTAACAATTCAATAGAAGAATTATTAAGTTGATAGAAAAAAATTAAGTAACCAAAAATGTCAGGGAAAATAGAAGAACACAATTAAGTAGCAACAAGTGTAAGTCTGACAGTCTTAAATGTGTAAAAAGAAAATCAAAGTCTAAGGGCCACCCCAGACCCCTATGCACAAGAGAAGGTAAAACCTCAGGCACCTATGAGAAACTGGCTCCACAAATCATTCATTAAGGAAATTCCTTGCTAACCTTCCATAAGCAAAGACATGCAAATTGTACCTTTGTCACAAATCCACACTAATAACAAATACAAGTTTATCTCTGCAGGTAACAGAATGGACAAGATAGAATCACACATTCTTCCACCTACTCCGTGATATCTACATAATTGTTGCATCTTTCCCTCCCCTTTTCCCTTCTAACCTTCCCCTTATTTTATGTAAAATGTAGATATCCCAGGCCTCACAAGAATGTAACCGGTTTGCTTGATCAGGTACCCCACCTTTTTCTTTCTCTACATATGCTTTTAAATGCTGAAGTTTCCAACATTCCCTTCAGAAAAACAGCCACGACTTGTCTGTGCTTCATCTTTTTGCCAGGTGCACCCTCAAAATCTTGGCTTAGTAAACCTCCATCGATTGAAATTTTGGCCTCAGTCATTTACTCAAGTTGACAAATCCAACAACCTCTGTAAATATGTTAAAATTAAATAGACTAAATGTTTCAAACAAAAAGCAGAAATTGACAAACAAGACTAAAAAAAAGACTCCACTACCAAGCTCAAGGGACAAACTTAAGAAACAAAAGCACAAATAGGTTGAAAGTAAAAAAAGCAAAAAGATTTAACATTCAACCAGAAAAAGAAAGGTGGTGTGGTTATTTATATTGGAAAAAGTACAGTGGGACACAGTATTTTTAGAGAAAATAAAGGGTCGTTTTGTAATGATAAAGGAGTCAATCAGAAAGAGGTAATAAATTAAAGTGTATATGTATATAGAACCTAAAAACAGAGCTTCAAAATATAATACATAAGGCAAAATTGATTTCTTTTAAAACTAATCATATGCATATCCTCTCACTGATCCAATCCTGCATATATTCCTATGAAATGAAGCATATTTCCACATAATTACTTATGTATGTAAGTTAATAGTTCTTCTTCATAATAACCAAAAGCTTAAAAACAATACAAATGTCCATCAACAGGAAGATGGCTAAACAAATTGTGGCATAGACACACAATGAAATACTACTTATTAGCAATAAAAATGATGAACTGTTGATATGTGTGACAGCGTGAATAAATTTTAAATATATATTTATATATAATGTTTATATGATATAAAATATTTACATATATAAAATTAAGTGAAAGAATCTAGAAATAAAAAAGTACATACGTGCAATTGATAGTGATATAAGTCTGACTAACAGTGATTATCCAGTAGGTGTGCAGATTGACAAAAAGGAGATGTGGAGAGACATGTCTAAAATGAGGGAAATGTTCTATATTTTCATTGGGGGTGTTGATAGCACAGTTGTATGAATTCTGGAAAACTCAAATAATACACTTCAGATCTACGCACTTTTCTATGTGTAAATATTACCTCAATTAAAAAATCTAAAAAATTAAAAATAAAATCTGAATGAATCTTTAAAATAGGATACAATTATAGAATTGTGTTAATATTCATCTTTTCTCTACACCAAATTATATTAATTTGGCAGTTTTTATTTTAAGCCAATAGGTTATTCCATTCAGCTAGTTGAAGTACCTCAAGGCAGTAATACGAGTCTGGCCTCCTTTTGTGACAAAGTGAAAAAGTAAGTATTGCTATTTTGTTAAAATTTGAAGTTTCTGTGCCTAAATGAATTTGTCTATTTTTACATCACTTAAATGATTAATTTTACATATAACACAAGAAAGTCCTCAGTGAAAGATAGAAATTTTTTACCGGCCGGGCGCGGTGGCTCACGCCTGTAATCCTAGCACTCTGGGAGGCCGAGGCGTGCAGATTGCTCGAGGTCAGGAGTTCAAAACCAGCCTGAGCAAGAGCAAGACCCCGTCTCTACTATAAATAGAAAGAAATTAATTGGCCAACTAATATATATATATATATATAAAAATTTAGCTGGGCATGGTGGCGCATGCCTGTAGTCCCAGCTACTCGGGAGGCTGAGGCAGTAGGATCGCTTGAGCCCAGGAGTTTGAGGTTGCTGTGAGCTAGGCTGACGCCATGGCATTCACCCTAGCCTGGGCAACAAAGTGAGACTCTGTCTCAAAAAAAAAAAAAAAAAAAGTAATTAATTGGCCAACTAAAAATATATTAAAAAAAATGTAAAAAAAAGAAATTTTTTACAAATTAGTTCATTAATCAACTTCTGTTAATGTTTTTGTTGTTTATAGTCACATAGATGTTTTTCTCTTTAAAATTTGTTTAAATTTTAAAATGTTTAAATTGTTTAAAATTGAATGTTTCATAAATTCAGACCTGCCTTTGTAGTTTGTTGGTTGTCTGATTTACAATGAACTAATTTCTCTAAAGGACATACATGACTAACTCCTCTGGCTTTAGCCCCAAAGTAACATAGTTTATCCCTCCTACCCGGGATATCCTATTTAGAATCATGAGAGTGCCTTCCTCTTAATAGTTCAATGTTATCTTGAATGGTTTGACAGAATATTAAATAAATGTATATATGTTAATCTGCTGAAAAACAAATTTTATCAGCAGGAGATATTATTTAAAAAATCACTGATCTTTTTGCTAATGTAAAATTGAATGTATGATAGAAAAATAGATCCCTTTTAAAAAGACCAATTTCTTATTTGCAATTAAAATTTATTTAATGCCATCTCTTTTGTTACTAAGGTTCCTGAAAATTTTGAAAAATTAATGAACTTACATTTTACTTCTCTTGGGTTTCACCCATTTATAGATGTTGTTTGAACGATATTCAATATTTATTTTTATAGACTTTAACTTTCTATTAAATGGCAATTTAGGAGTAAAGATTTGAATCACTTATTTAATTAGCAATTTAAATTCCATTTTAGGGCCTAATAACTAGGCCATTCATAAGAGATTCAAATTTAAAACAAATAAGTAAAAAAAAAAAAAAAAGATAGGTCCCTGGCTTAAAAATCTATAACCATATTGGATGGATTGAAAGGCACACACAAAGAGATAACAAATCAACTCAAATCCATGAAAATGTTCAATCTTTAGTTAATTTCTTGCTCTAGTTTACAGAAAAGAAATTTAAATTGTACTTTGGATTCTAAATTAGGATCTTTAAAGTTATTAATATTGATTCTTTCAGGAATAAGCTACTCATTGTAACGAAATGACAAGCATAGCTAGAAACTTGCCACTTTAAGTCTAAAATGTGGTAATTTTTACTTCTAAATGTGAGAAATAGCTCCCTTAATACTATATCACTCCTCAGTATAACTCTACTGACAGGACACTTAGTATTAGCTCCTCTGGTGGCCCTTTTTAAAAACATAGTTTCATATTCTTAGGTGAAATCTTCTTGCAGATACCACAGTGACATGAAAATATTTTATATGATGGTTTGTCAGTAGCTTATAGTGCATTTTCTAAACTCTTAAACGTAATTTATTTCAATAGTTTCTTTCGAAATAATAAGAACTAAAACACATAACCAAATAGTAACTTTAAAGTAGCGAAAGGGAGCTATTGGTTATATTCACACACTTTCTTTGTTTTCAATAATTTTTATTGACAAATTACTCATTTATAAAATGATTAAATAAACAATGAATGATTATTTTTGCACACATACTATTTACACAACAATAAATATTTTTGAAGACCTACTATGTGCTGCGGGCTCAATTCAAAAGGAGAAGATCAAATTGAAGCTGAATGCCAAATTTCATAAGAGGTTCTCTAAAACTTCTGGAAAGCTATAATAGAATGAACTTACATCTAATTGCATCTATTTTTTCCCAATATTCAAGTACACATACCTAAAAATGTTACTATCATTCCTTTTATGTTCTATTTAAAGAGTAATTCTTATTTGTTTTACTTGGTTTCTCTTGTGACATACTTTAAAGCCACATCTTTTCAAGAAATATGCCACATTCTTGTAAAAAAATATGATAAAATGCCATAGCATATGAAAGAAGTTCCTGGCCCACAATAGACGCCCAGCAAAGGCTTAGGAGAGAATTAATCATGAATTTGCATTTTACATTTAATTTCCCCAAATGGCAGAAGCTGAAATTGTGTATGCATTGAGAAGTATCTTATTATATGGTAAATGCTATATCATAAATCTCCTTGATCTGGAAGTGGAGTCTACACCTTTATAGTAGGGGATAACAAGGGAGAGTGACCCCTATCTTTATCCTGAGCAGTGGTTCTCAAATTGCAGTTCCAGAGCAGTGGCAGCAACAGCTTACTTGAGAAATTGTTGGTAGGACAGTTTTGAGGGACCCTCCACAGATCAGCTGAATCAGAAGCTATGGCGATGAGACCCAAAACAAAAGTGGTACTGATGCATGCCAGGCCCACTAGGTAATATGTACTATCTGTTGGTAAGGCCCCTCCTGGAGTGGGTGTTTTCCTGGAATCTAAGAATATAGAGAGATTGAGCTATTTCAAGATCCTGACACTAATTTAGCACTGCACAAATCACTAGAATACAATAAATGCTAAGCATGCAAAGTATCAATGTAGAATGTATAATTTTCCATTTGGGAAGAGCATAATGAAGTTTAAATGTCAGCATAATTAGCATGAAAAACAAGATTTCATATTCAGCACCAAAAGCATTTTAAAAGTCTACTTGTAAATATCTTTATGTTATAGTCTACATGTGGGTATAGAACATGGATCTACAAGGATCAAGCTCTGGTAATACATAATAATAATTATGATACTTTACATGTGCATATTTCTTTACACTCTGCAAATCTTTCACATGCCTTTTTTATTTTAATTTTCACAATAAACCTTTGAAGTAGATATTAATACCCTCTTGTGTGCAAATAAACTAGTCAAGTAATTGCCTTTGGTCATAATTTCATATTACTAAATGAAAGTTTCAGGATTCAAACTCAAGATTCCGGCTCTACGGATAAACTGTTTTGCAGTTCCTTGACTCATTTTTGCATAAGTAATTGCTCAGAACATAAGAATAACTTCTAGGCTCAATTGTGTAAAGTCCAAATATTTGTGTAAAACCAAAAATTCAAAGAAAGTGGAGAGACAAGAATAGTATTTATAAATTTGACACGAAAAAGGAAATTTATTTACCAAAATTTCTAAATCAAATTGAATGACCTATAGCTTGAGAAAATTAGGCATGAGAGAAATCTAAAAGGAGGAATTCAGGTATTGAAAGCAATGTAAATAAAGCAAATGCTAGTGTTCTGAGTGTATTCTCATGTTTATGTTATGACAACATATTCTTAATTATTTCAAATGAGGTACCCCTAGGAAAGCCTAAAGAACAGTCCTTTACATTTGTTTTTGGTATAATTGTAATCACTACCAATCTGGCCTAGCTAAATGCACTGCACCATAAATCAATTACTGATTGTTTTCATGTTTTAAATCTTTTACAGAAAAACACTACACCAAGAATTTTTTTTTATCATTATCCTGTGGGCAATATGTTTTAAACCACATCTTGCAGATCTTGTCCTAAGTGTTTTTCTTCACATGTATTTTTCAGAATAAGAGAAACATATCATGCCGCTGACGTTAATGCCAATTCTGGGAAAATCTGGAGCATTGCTACAACATTTCCATACCGGCTCTTTTCTAATACCAAGTTCAATATAAATATTTTCACTGACAACTCAACAGAACCGCTTCGTTTGATGCCATATGGTAAGCAACCTTGCAAACAGGTGTAGAAATCTACATAGAGCTGATGTTGGTTACATAGCCTTGAGTTCACAGATTGAAATCTTTAAAAGAAGAATTATTAGCTACTGTTTTGCCTTGAAGTGAAACAAAAGGAAAATAGCCGAAAGCCTTTTCTTAACATTTGATAGAGAAAAGGGGAACTATTTTCTTCAAGAACTCTCTTCACATAGCTCACCCCAGAATACTTAGTTTCCTGCTATAAAATACTTAAGAGCAAATATAGTGGGTTTTCAACATATTAAAAAAAATTTCAAAAAGATTCTAGATAAAGATGGTATACAAGTGAAAATGGCTTTTCCTGTCCATTAGGAACAACTATTTCATTCAAATATAAATAACTTGTGAGGTAGAATAAGGATTTATACACAGAATATTTCCACAGCAAGAAGTCTGGTAGCCACATGTAGCAAACCCCATCAGAATCAGCAGACCAGGCCAGGCGAGGTGACTCACGCCTGTAATCCTAGCACTCTGGGAGGCTGAGGCAGGAGGATCGCTCAAGGTCAGGAGTTCAAGACCAGCCTGAGGAAGAGCAAAACCTCGTCTCTACTAAAAATAGAAATAAATTATCTGGACAACTAAAAATATACATATAAAAAATTAGCCGGGCATGGTGTCACATGCTTGTAGTCCCAGCTACTCGGGAGGCTGAGGCAGGAGGATTGCTTGAGCCCAGGAGTTTGAGGTTGCTGTGAGCTAGGCTGATGCCATGGCACTCTAGCCCAGGCAACACATTAGTGAGACTCTGTCTCAAAAAAAAAAAAAAAAGAATTAGCAGACCTATCAATTTAGAGTCTCTGGATATAGATCCCAGTAATTTGCATTTTATCAAATTCACCTGATAAGTCTTCTCTAAAATTTTAGAATATCTTTAAGGTAATTTTATATCTTGTTTCATTGTTATAGTTCACTATTTTGCAAAACAATATTAGTTCTTTACAGAACATTTCATTGATACTAAATGAGTGTCTGCATATCAATAGAAAAATGCTTTCTGTCATATAATGATCCAAGGAATATTTTCTTTTATTTATTAATCATTGTTATTATTATTTGCTTTATTCTTTCCTACTCTATTCAAGATCCCTAGTTAGTGCAGGTAACTACAAACACAACGTTATATTTTTATATTAGTTAAGACCATCTGGTTCGTTACTAATGGAAACCACTTCTTGCAATCTTAAGCAGAAAAAAAAAATAAAGTAATGTAGGGATTTCTTATATAATTCAAGAGTAGGAATGCAGCAAAGAATTAGGAATGTACTAAAGACACAAATGACCACACAGCCCCAAATTCCTGTATGCCTCTCACTTCAGCTCTCTTTATAATTGCTTCCGCTTCTCTCTTGCTCTCTGCTAACTTATTTCCTTTTTCTTCTGCAAAGAAAAGTGGGAAGCCAAGCTCTCAAACATATGGACTATTTGGCCAAACACCTAAAGGAAGTTCAATCACTCTATTCAATCCAATTCCCAATTTCTAAAAGCAAAATCTGATTGCCCAGTTAAGATCTATAGTGCTACACATTGATCCAGTCAGAATGGCCACAGGTCTGGGTCATGTTGGCTTCAGCCTCTGGAGAAAAGGAAATAATTGTGACTATAGCATCTACTTCAGTCTTCCAAGTTACAACATTTAATGTCCAACATCTGTCTGTCTCTGGACATCCCTTTGTTAAAGTTGGCAAACCAGAGGCCATTTTTACTTTCATGAGAGGTTTCAGTAAATTGATTAGGTCATTGTGTTCAGTGTGAGAGATGCAAAGTGAGAAAGAGGGTGCCCATGCCCTCCAAGGTGTTACAAGTCTAAGGAGGAAGAGGAAGGTGTGCAGGAGGAGAGGAAGAAGCAGAAGAGGAGAAAAGTCACATTCGTGACAACATACAGAGTAACATTAGCCCCTATTTGGAGGAAAACTTTTCCTCAACCCACTTAGGTTTGAATGGTTGTGAAAGGGTTGGGAGAGGGGGAAGTATTGCAGTGAATTAACTTACAAACAGATTAACAGGAAAAATCCCACAAGGTTTATGTACATGGAGTTTATTCAGTGATGAGTAACTCCCTGAATACCCAGAGGTTATATACCAACTTAACAAAATAGGAGGGGTTTTAGGGCTTCAGTAGGAGAGTATGGAGGGTCCTATTTTTTCTTTTGTGTAATATTAATGACAATGGACAGCCTGTCTTCTTCCTGGAATTTGCAAGAAACTCCCTCAGAGGGGAGTTTATGACAGCTGTATTTTCTTGAGTCTCTGCTTTAGTCAGATAAAGAACATTCAGGTAAGATTTTGAACAAAAAATTCTCAGTTCTGTAATCTCCAACTATCAGTTCAGTGAAGATGATTCTCAAGTCCGTATTTCCAAATCCAAAGTTGCCCTAGAGTCAGTGTTTTTACAATGTAGGCATAGATGACCCATGGTTGGAACTGTTAGGAAGCCATTTGTGACACGGTGCAAAGGATTGGAAGTGGAAGTCTGTTTGCAAGGATTAAAGAGCCATTGTTAATAAGAACTGTAGAAATTGTCTACTCTTTAAAGAAGTGTGTCGGTAAAAGGAACCTAAAAGAAAAGATAGTATCCAAGGAAATAGAATGGATGAGGGGATGTTTTACCGGAAGGTTAAATGAAAACAGAACATCTTTAGAAAAAGGGGGAAGCATCTTCAAAGTAAGGGCATTAAATATACAAAAGAGAGGGTGGTTAGCTGATGGAACTGAAAGCCAATTTAAGAAGATCAGAATTGAAGAGCAAGATTCAGTAAAAAGTAGGGACCCTCGTATCTCAAAAGAGGTGTAAAAGCATAGGGGAGGATGGATGAAAAACTAGATTTGAGATATAGAGTAGGATAATTAAATAATTTCTAATAAATAAGGTAGGTAAATTGGTTAACAGAGTAAGAAGTGTTGCATGGTGTGGGAGACCACAAGAAATTGGGAAAAGGATTATATTAGTGGTCAAAATAAAAGTACTGGTATAAAATCTATTTAAAGGAAGCCACAGTACTTGGCTTACAATATGAAGTTTAACTTACAGACTCTTAATGGGTGGCTTCAAGGGGAAAGATAATGCTTTCAGGCTTAGAAATGCTAAATTTGAAGTAGTAATGAGACATCTGAAGATTAATAAGATGCAGGTAGTAGGAGACATTAAACCAAAGCACAGGAGAAGAGTTATAGTTAGAAATTGAGTTATGGAGTCTTTCATGTAAAGAGGAAAGATAATTTTAACAAAGTAATAGTTCATGAATATCCCATATAGCATAGGGGATGCAGTCCTAGAGATGAAAAAGTCAAATTAATTAATTAAGTGAATTGTCTTTAGAAATATTTTTCGAACATCATATACTGGCAATTCTCTCCCCTCCACATCAAAGCACTTACAGTCATGATTTTGTCTGCAGCCATATTTTCTAATTCATATGATTTTTGTCAATTCATATGATTTTTGTCAATATTTCCAAGTTGGTTTAAGATACTCTCTGCCATGGCAAAGCATTTCCATAATCCCTAATTTCTTAATTACGTTTACTATTTACTTTTCCAAGCATTTCTTTAATGACATCTTGATCTATCATAAAACTTACATTTTTAGATCCAACGTTATGCTCTTTCTTTGTTATTGTGGCAGCAATGTCGCTTGAACTACTTTTTGTTAGGCAGTTTAGGTCGAAATATTTTTCTCTCCAAACAAAAATTTTGCAAACAAAATTCAACTCAGAGGAATGCAAAATTGACCATTTGCAGAATGCTAATTCTTGCTGGCTACAGGTCATGCATATCTGCTACAGCGCTTTCATTGACTGAGACTATATAGACCATATTCAAGCATGGAGATACACGTGTGCACACACACACAGAACCTTGCAATATTTATCATTTATAAGTAGGAAAATACTTCATGGACAAATATCATTGTAACAAGTCATCAGGATTCTAGCCACTGTTAAATGGCATGTACATGTAAGATATTAGAATGGGAAATTATGAAATGTGAAGACAAATGACTTCACTGTATAGTATGTTTACATTTTGAATCCCAGAGAAAAAGGTGGAGATAAGAAGCATGTATTCATTAAGGTATGGTTCAAGACAGAATCTTGGGTGATTACTCCTCAAGAAAGGAGGAATAAGCAACTGTGGATACTTAAGAGTCTTTAAGGGCACAGGCTTTGGAGTCTGACAGATCTTGTTGAGACTTTTGGCACACTACTCAATCTCTACCAAATTATATAGCTTCTTTGAAAATTAGTCAATGCATCTTCGAAATTTGGAGTATAATACCTTTATCATAGGTACTATAAGCAAGATATTGCATATAAAGTACTTAATAGTGCTCAATAAAATCATAACTATTGTTAATATTAATCCTAGAGCAATTATCGATTGCAAAACACTGCTGACTACATTTGCCTATACTTTTCTTATGTTAGCATCACACCAGACTCCTGAAGGAAATAAACCATGCTACTACAAACCCTATGTCACAGATGATTACAATAGGTCAAAGGTGTGAAATAATTCGTCCACATACATTAGCTAAAAGTGGTGAATGCTATGTGATTTTCAGCTTTTAGTGGTAGAATATTGATAAACTCTTGTCAATTGTTATAAAATTGTCTTAATATCATGTCTTAAATTTGAATTTTAACTAATATAAATGCTCTGAAAATATTTCAGTTAATTCAAAATCCTTTTATCATGATGGTACTCTTGGATTGAACAATGTATCTTATTTAAGTTAAAAATGGAAAGAAGAAAACACCCCTGGAACTTTTGCCTGGCTATGGTTTTCCTAAAGCTTTAAGAGTATTTCCCCGATCCCTAAGGGTAGCCATAGTAGATTAGCTTTTATGCAGAGCTACAAGGTACTGAGGGTTTAACATGGGGAAAACAATACCTAGTTTTGCTATAGTATAAGAAAATAGAACTGATTAAAGGAATTGCAAAGAACGTTTTAAAAATCTCTAAATCTAACCAGACTAATACATGGAATGAATCTCGTTTTAATTCCTCTTTTTTTAAAATATGCAACCTATTATTTTTTCATTTCAGCATATTATGGGGGTACAAATGTTTAGGTTACATAAATTGCCTTTGCCCCACCCAAGTCAGAGCTTCAAATGTGTGTGGTGCATACCACACCCATTAGGTGTGAATATACCCATCCCCTCATTTCCCCTCTCACCTGCCCAACACCTGATTAATGTTACTACTGTGCACATAAGTGTTGACCTATTAATACCAATTTGATGTGGAGTACATGTGGTGTTTGTTTTTCCATTCTTGTGATACTTCACTTAAGAGAATGGGCTCCAGCCCCATTCAGGGTAATACAAAAGGTACTAGATCACCATTGCTTTTTGGGGTTGAGTAGAACTCCATATTATACATATACCATATTTTATTAATCCACTCATGTGATTTCTCTTGATATAGCTAGACAGTTACAATAGTTCATAATGTGCTTGTCACTGTGCTCAAAAACTTTTTCCCAGTCATTAAATGATAAATTCTTATTGTCTTTTATCATTTACCTTTATTTTTAGCTAACTGTCTTGTCAAAGACCTAATTGCAGAAATTCTACATTTTTGTACAAATGACCAGCTATTCCCCAAAGATCATATTCTAAGTATATGTGGCTCTGAAGAATTCTTGCAAAAGTAAGTATCTTATTAAGGTAAATTTTGATCTTTTTTTTATAATGCGTAAGTGTTAAGCAGTACCTTTCTTTTGGTTTTTGTTTTCTGTTAAACAGACTTTACACAAACATTGTACTTTAATCAGAATAATTAAATCACTTTTACCTCCTTTACAGTGAATTTGAAATGTTATGAATCATATTAATAGGCTTATTCTTGGTTTTATTTTATCAGTAATTGTGGCAAGAGATATTTAAGTGGCTTATGACTAGATGGGTGACCAACCATCTCAGTTTGCCCAGAAATTACATGATTCTCAGGACTTGGGAATTTCAGTTTGAAACCAGTAAAGTCCCAGGCAAACTGGAACAGATTGGTTACCCTGCCTGTAATAAAGCTTATTAGTACTGATCCAGGTTAAGAAAATAAATTATTTTGTAATAAGTAATTTTTAGATTTGAAATAATATTAACATGTTGCTGAAATATTAATTTTTAAAAATTACACAGGGTTTAAGTACAAGCATTATAACATTTTTATTATAGAAGAATAAGTTTAAAAACATATTCATTTCTTTATTGAGGCAGCTCATTAAAACAATCAGAATAGTCCTTTCTCATGTATATCAACTTTAAGTATTTATTTGATAGAAAATTCATCTTTCACTTTACCACAATAGCCATTTGCTTGAAATTCCTTAGAGACCATCCTTGAAAACATAACACAGCTTTAGGAAAAGAAATATTTCTTTACTGATAATGCATAGTTGTTCCAAACAGTAAAATACTAAAGACTAAAATGTTCAATACAATGGATTACCCTTTGCATTTCTTCTTTCATTTCCACGAATGTCTAAAAACTGACAGCAATCTTGTAGAACTAAAAATGTACTTCTTTTGATATTCCCATTGTCACTGTCATTATCGTTCATTATAAATGTGCTTGAAAACATCTTGTGGGTAATTTGGTGAATTTGATGATATTCTTATCAGAAAATTCAGTCGTTCATTATGCAATGTTAACTGTGAATGATTTTTAAGAGTATTTTCCTTTTTGTGTTACCACTTATAATAAAATAATAAATATTTCTTTTAAATCACAGAAAATTTTTTGCACTAAGCTTGCAGATATTCCCGCTTTTCTTTTTCTATTTGAACTTATTAACATACTCAATGACGAGGCTGCTACTTTCTTCTAACATACAATTTTGACAGTATATTCAATGAACACAAGAAAATATCTTAGTAAATTTAATCTTATATTGACTACTCATTAAAACTTACCTTTTGAATGTGCAGTTTTCCAAATGTACATCTGTACTTTGGTTGATGCCAAGACATAAGATCCAAAGAGCAAGAAACATTTTTAAATATTTGCATTCAGTTTTGACAGTAAGAAATATCATCCAGACAGCAATTATGTTAAAGAGATAAAAACTTGGAAAAGCATAATGAGAAAATTTACAATGGACCTTGATTTAATCACTGTTTCAAATAGATAAATCATTCATAAATAACTCAATAATTGACTGATAAAAATATTGTACATTTTAATATTTTCATAGCCACTTAATAATATTAAAATTTATTTAACTGAGTTTTATTAAGATAGGAAAGTTGCCAAGTATTAATGTAGGTTAAATATAGTCATTTATTCCCTAATGGAAATTGAAGCATTTGTATATAACAGGGATTTGCTTACTATTTAAGAGTAATGCCTATCTGTATTAACATAATTTATTTTAATGAGCAGAATATTCATAACTGTTCTTTCTTATATCTAAAGTAATATACATTAGTCATTTAAATTTTATTTTTTAGTGTACTCCAATATAATTTATCTAAAAAAAATATATTCTTAAAGCTTGGAAATCTGTTCATATAATTCTTCTATGGAGGGAACACAGGTAACATGTAATAAGTTAATAATGCAAGAAGTAATAATTCAGACTCAAAACCTTATAGTACTGCACTTCATCTGGAGTATTCAATTGGCTAAAGTAGCAATGATAATAACAAGAGTAATTGTCATTTATTAAGTGCTGATTGTTTGCTTACCTCATATTGGGTACACATTTAAGTCTCATAACATATCTATGAGATTGATATTATAATGACCTCTGTTTTATAGATGGGAAATCTGAGACTTTGTTCAAGGTCATACAACTAGAAAGGTAGAGTAGATCCTGAATTCAAACGGGTTTGTCTGCCTGCATAGCCCTGGCTCTTAACTACAATAACAATACTGTAAAAGCACTTGATCAGGATACAGGAAATAGCAAATAGTTTTTCATGCTGGAGTATATGATAAAAAATTTATGCAGTTTTGTAGGTGTATGCAAAGGTAGGGGTACAAGAACCATAGTAGTCCAATTCCAAACCTATTAAGCTCTATACATTTGCAAAACATTTGGTCAATCACTGAGAATAGAAGGATGATTTATATGTAATTCCTGCCCTCTTTCTTGCCATGTAATAGGTTATTATAAAAGCCCTATTATGAGGATAATATTACTATTATATACTAATTGCCTTTAGATTAGAGGGGAGATAAAGATTAGGGCAAGAATGAGAAAATGGTGGAAAGAAAAGTCAATGATCAACTTGTATTTAAAGGATAAATACTGAGGAAAGAAATCAGTATAAAATCTTAATAGCCTTAGAATATATAAAATGCACTTATAATTTTTTAAAAAATAATTATCAACTAAAAATAAAACAGGTTAAGAATGTGAATAGCAACTCAAATGGACACGAAACATTTAAAGATTTTAACCTAACTAGTAACAAAATGCAGTTAAAACAATGAGAAGCCACTTTTGCCTATCACATTGTTAAAATACAATGAAATTCAGTGGAAAAATGAATACTACTCAAATAGCTGTTGGGAATATAAATTGATACAGCACTTGCTGAAGGAAATTTTGTCAAAAATGTATCAAAAGTCTTTATAATATCTGTATTCTCTGTTTCAGCAATTCTGCTTCTACAGATATTTCTAAGGAAACAATTATAGTTACACAAAAAGATTTAGATATAAAGGCATTTGCTATAGCATGATATCTAATGATAAAGAGGAAAACTGAAGAAAAAGCTAAATATCCAGTAATACTCTAAAATAATGGTAAACATACATCATGAAACATAATTTGATGAAAATATGGTATAGAATTTATAAAATATTTTTAAAATATAAGCACCCTATGCCTTGATATAAAAACATGTATCATAGTTTGTAAAGGTAAAAAAGAAATGTTTTCAAACATTTTAAAATATTAATATTTTAAAATATTAATTTTCTTTAAAAATATATTTTGTATTTGAAAAAAATGAAATCCTATGTACTACAATGTTAGAGTATTTATACCTATTTCGAAAAAGAACTACAATATAGATATTTATTCATTTTTTAATTTACAAAATTTTTACAGTAAGCCTGACTTTTTGTTATCAAGATATTAAGAAAATAAATTATCTCTATTGGGAAAGAAGCATTTAAATGACAGTGTGAATAATAATGTATGGTTTAAAAGAGTTGGAAAGTAGAGTTAGAAGGCTATTCCTGAACATATGAAAGACAGCCAGGGCCTGGGGCAAAGTAGTAGCTGTAGGACTAAACAAGAGGTACTACAAGGTCTGTCCAGAAAGTATCCAGCCATCGTTAATATCACAAGAATGGTTTGGGTGACACTGATATAACCTAGCAGTCAATGAGAGTGAACTGGGATGCTCATTCGTGAACAATGACAACTTCACTGTACTAGTCAGTGGGGAGCTAGAGTGAGCGTGTGCACTGTGTGGCCATTGCATTCAAAATGACTGAGTCAGCAGAGCAACGAATCTGCATCAAATTTTGCATTAAGCTTGGACGTTCCTCTGTAGAAACTATTCGGATGAATCAGAATGCTTTCAGGGACTATGCAATGAGTGCAGTGCAAATAAAAGTATGACACAAGCGCTTCAAAGATGGCCAAGAATCTGGTGAAAGTGACCCAGGTTCTGGAAGGCCTGAAAGAAGCAGAACACCTGAGAATGCTGAACTTGTCGGGTTAGGTCTTAACCTAAGAGCTAAGACCTTAGGTCTTAACCTACTGGGAGAACTATGTGAGGTCCCAAGGTGCCTACTTCTAAAGGGACTGAGGTATCATTGTCCTATGTACAATATTTCTTGTATCTTGTATCTTCTTCAGTAAATGTCTCTATTTTTCCTATTACATGGCTGGATACTTTCCGGATACACCTTGTAAATCCACTGGGAATTACAGTGGTGGATATAATGGAACTTGGTGACTGAAAATGTGGGATGGCATGGGAGTCAGAAGCAGAAATTTGAACACCAGGTTCAATGGTGACTTCAATAACAACAATACGGATCTGAGAGAAATAGAGGCTGGGGGTGCATAGGAATCAATTAAGTTTGAGACGTGTTGATGAGTATTTGAGTGCTGAAGGACATCTGATATTGAGAAAGTAGATCGGATTTTAGGAAAACTTTATGGGTTAAGGAATGATTGCTTTTTAAAATTAATTAGTTTTAAATAGACAAATAAAAATTATACATATATATTTGTTATATATGACATGTTTTGAAATATGCATGTGTTTTAGGATGGATAAATTGACCTAATTAGCATATGCATTACCTCACATTCTTATTATTTGTGATGAGAATACTTAAGATGGATGCTATTATGGAAATCATTGGTTTTAAAAGGGAATGAATGGAAGCTTTCGAAATGGGTGAGATCATGTAGAGAAAATGACAAAAGAAAAAATCCTGAGAACATCAATATGTAAAGAACAAAGAGAAAGAGGAGCAGAAAAAGGAAATTGAGAAAATGTACACATTGGAAAACGTGTCTTTGACAGCGAGGAGAGAGGAAGTTTCAAATACCAAGTAATATACCGCCAAGTGCTAAAAAATCAATGCTATTGTTTATTAAATCACCATTAAATTTGAGAATTAGGAAGTTATTTAGTGACACAAGTAAGAATAACTTCAGTAAAGAGGCAGAGAGAAAATCAAGATTGCAATGAGTTGAGAATGGAAAATGATAAATAGAAACATGTATGTAGGCTATTGTCTACAAAATAACACCTGGTTGCCAAAGCCAGGAGGAAAATGTGATTCTAGACACTGAGGGAAATTGGTCTGGAGATTTGGGGAATGTAGTTTAGAGAGATTTGAAAATATTCATAAACTAGATGGAAAGAGCTGTGAACTAAAATGCTCTACCCGCCCCACCGGCTGACTGAATGGACCCCCTCTTGGCCAAAGGAATATTCAAGGGCAAAATTGCCTGCCAGGAGGAGGAAGGTCAGACAGGCCTTATCATGCCCCCTCCCTTCTTGGAGACTTCCTTTGTAACCCATTAACAGGCCTAAGGGCATGCAAGACAAACCTCCAGGCCCTCAATTTGCAACAAATGGTGGCTTATCTCTGGTAAACAGTTTATGTTAAAACATTCCAGGTCTTTAGACAAAGCTTCATGTCTTTAGCCAATTACAATCTAAAAAATCTTTAAACCCACTTATAACCTGTAAGCCCCTGTTTCGAGATGGCCCTCCTTTTTGGGCCAAACCAATGTATGCCTCCCACACATTGATTGATGGCTTTACCTGTAACCCTTGTCTCTAAAATGTATAAAAACCAAACTGTAACCCAGCCACAGCAAGTCCACTTGCCCAAGGTCTCTTGGCAGTGGCTCCGGGTCATGGTCCTCAAATTTGGCTCAGAATAAATCTCTTTAAAATTATTTTGCAGACTTTGCTCTGAAGTATAAATTTCCCTTCCTACTGAGGAAGACTGGCAGGAGTTCGAATGAATATGAATGAAAAAATATATATATTTTAATAACCAGAAAGGTAATTATGCTTTTGGAAAACTGGAGCTCTGACGAAAAATCAGGGAAGCTTAAGGAAAAGGAATGGAGATGAGAATGACAATAATCACAACAATAAAAACAATTTAAAAAATCCACTTCACTGATTAAAACCATCCTATGCCTAGAATTTTCACACGTAATGCCATTCATCCTCATTTAAGAAAAGCATTATTATTCTCATTTTGCGGGTAGGAAAACTGAGGCTATCAGAAATGACTTTCTAAAGGTCATAAAATTAGAGAAGCAAAGTCATGATAGCACAGGTATATATGGCTCCAAAGCCCACAGCCTCTCCACTCTAAACAAGGCTTCCTACCTAAGGAAGGCTCACCCGAAAACAAAAAAATTGTAGAGATGATATTTCATTAGGGATATGAGCACGTATTTTTGCATTGAACATGAGTTTATAATTCAACATACAGCATTTAAGTTCAAAACAAGAAAGAGAAAACATAATTTAGAGAACACTCCTGTCCAGACATATTTAAAACATTTTTTTTGGAGACAGAGTCTCACTTTGTTGCCCAGGCTAGAGTGAGTGCCCTGAAGTCAGCCTAGCTCACAGCAACCTCAAACTCCTGGGCTCAAGCAATCAATCCTTTGCCTCAGCCATCCGAGTAGCTGGAGCTACAGGCATGTACCACCATGCCCAGCTAAGTTTTTTATATGTATTTTTAGTTGGTCAATTGATTTCTTTCTAATTTTAGTAGAGACGGGGTCTCACTCTTACTCATGCTGGTTTCAAAATCCTGACCTTGAGCGATGTGCCCACCTCGGCCTCCCAGAGTGCTAGGATTAGAGGTGTGAGCCACCGTGCCTGGCACATATTTTAAACTTTTAAGAAATCTTTATCAGGAAATGTTTAGTTATTATCACTAAAATAAAATTTGGTTATAATCACTGAAGGTACACGTTAAATGTCATCTCCAAATTTCTGAAAAACAAAAGTTAATTTTCTTTTTTTCGGAATTTTGAGACTGTTTAAGCCAGGCATCCTCAAACTACAGCCTGAGGGCCACATGCGGGCCGCCAGCCCTCCCGGTGTTTTTCCACCGCTGCCTGTCCTGCTTAGCGGGCAACTCATCCCAGGCCCACAGTGCACACTGTCCAATGGTCTGAGGGACAGTGAACTGGTCCCCTGTTTAAAAAGTTTGAGGACCCCTGGTTTAAGCAAACAAATATTATCAAAATATGCCTGTTCACTATGGAGAACATTATTCTCTATTACTTTACTTTGGCAAACTAAATTAACCTCCTTTGACCTCAATTTCTTTATCTTTTAAAAATGAGATTTTAATACATTTAAAAATGTGCAAAAGGAATACATTTTAGTAATCTTTAATTCCCAATGTAAAATTTTAAGCCTCTAAGGTCTTTTTGTGATGTATAGATTGCTTTGAGCTCCCGTGAAGTGTCAGTCTAAATAAATTCAAAATATTATGTGGTTAGTATAATATAATAAACTAAGAGTGGGAAAGTATTCCCCCCCAAAAAAAAATCACTATTACTTTCGTAGGATGATGTAGAAAACACTTTTGATTTTCATTTTAAACTCTCCTTGTGTTATCAGAACTATGCTTCTTAATCTATTCTGTTTTATTAAGATAGAGATAAACTATATTTAGTTGCTGCTTTTGCAGTTTCTCATCTATTTTGGATTAGTTATAGGGTGAATCCTTAAAATTTAAGGTACTCGGGTTTCTTCTAGATGGTAAATCTGTCTGTTAAAGTAATCACAATAGAGGATATTGCTGTAGGCAAGAAGATTTCTTCGTCACAGATCACTAGGTTCATGGCTGAGGCACCTACAACAACAACAAAAAACAGATTAATATGAGAAAAGTATGCAAATTTATTTAATATGAGTTTTACATGACACAAGAGTCTACAGAAATGAAGAAATGGGGAAACCTGTGTATTTTTATGCTTAGGTTTGGTGAAGAGTGGACAATGGTAGGGAAGCATGATTGGACAAAGTGGGTATATTCTAATGGTAATAAACTGGGAGGAACTTTGCAAGGCCTGCTTGTTCAGATTCTTTTTCTTGGAGACTATGTGTCTTTGAGGATAAAGATATTCCTTTCTTAGGGGACCCAGGGAGGGCTCCTCTGGAATGAAGACTTTATGACCTGCTTCAGGGGAGAAGGCAAGGGAAAGGTGAGAGTGACCCTCTTGCTTCTGCTGTTTTCTTAAAAGCCAAAGTGCCCTGTTTTGGGGTAGCAGGTCCTGAACCTCATCATAGCTAAGAAGACCCTTTGTTATCACTACTTAAATGTCAATGGTCAGGATACTTTTTTCACAGCTTTGCTAATGGTATATCTGTGATTCTCTATTTTGTGTTTCCTCCCTAAGTCATATTTTGTTATTTTGTTGTATTCTCCTAACTTGATCAGGATTAGTCAAGTAGTACATAAAAACTTGAAAAAGGGGGAAATATAAATAAATATGAGTATGTGGCCGGGCGCGGTGGCTCACGCCTGTAATCCTAGCACTCTGGGAGGCCGAGGCGGGCGGATTGCTCAAGGTCAGGAGTTCAAAACCAGCCTGAGCGAGACCCCGTCTCTACTATAAAAAATAGAAAGAAATTAATTGGCCAACTAATATATATATAAAAAAATTAGCCGGGCATGGTGGTGCATGCCTGTAGTCCCAGCTACTCAGGAGGCTGAGGCAGCAGGATTGCTCGAGCCCAGGAGTTTGAGGTTGCTGTGAGCTAGGCTGACGCCACGGCACTCACTCTAGCCTGGGCAACAAA